>JAWWES010000038.1:882200-897089 GCA_035583135.1 Lophotriccus pileatus
AGCCCCCGCGCCCGGGGCCGCCGCCGCTGTCAGCGCCCCCGCCGGCTCCACCGCGCAGCCCGCGGGGGGGAGCGCGGCGCGCGGGCTGCTCCCCCCGCCCGGCCCTCCTTGGTACGGCCCGGCCGCGGCACCGCCCCTGTCCCTGCGCGGCTTCCGTCCTTCCGGCCCGCGCCGCGCGCCGCCGCCATGGTGAGGGGGCCGGGAGCGGGATCGGCCGGGATCCACCGGGATCCACCGGGAATCCACCGGCATCCGCCGGGAACGGGGGCCGGGAACGGGGAGCGGGCTTCTGCCGGGAATCCGCGGGGAACGGGGGCCGGGAACGGGAATGCATCCGCCGGGAACGGGGCCGGGAATGGGGGGTTCACCGGGAACCGGCACCGTGGATCTGCCCGCATCCCACCGGGAGCAGGGGCCGGCAGCGCGGCCCATCCCGCCGGGATGCCCTCGGGCACTGACGGCTCTTCCCGCAGGCCAAGATCAAGGCCCGGGACCTGCGCGGGAAGAAGAAGGAGGAGCTGCTGAAGCAGTTGGACGATCTGAAGGTGGAGCTGTCGCAGCTGCGCGTGGCCAAAGTGACCGGCGGGGCCGCGTCCAAGCTCTCCAAGATGTGAGTGGGCCGGGGGCGCGGGGCCGAGCCGCTCTGGGGGCTGGGGAAGGACAAAGGGGAGGCAGAGGAGCAGGTCTGCGAGCCTGGAAGCCGGTCGGTGTGTGCTCCGAGGTGGTGTGGCGGGGAGGAGCCGGGAGGTGTTGGTGTTCCTTGTAACTGGCGCGGGACAGGTCGGCGCACACGGTTCTGTGCACTGGGCTGGATCCGTGTCCTCATGGGTCTGTCTCTGCAGCCGCGTGGTGCGTAAATCCATCGCCAGAGTGCTGACTGTCATCAACCAGACCCAGAAGGAGAACTTGAGGAAGTTCTACAAGGTGAGGACAAACACCTTCCATGCTGGCCTTTTATCTCTTACTGTTCTCGATTGCAGTTTGGGGGAAGGAACTGGTTTCAGAGCTTGCTGCTTAAAAGATTAAAACTCAGTAAGAAACGCTCATTTATGTTCAGTTTTAAAGTTATCTCGTCATGGTTCCTTTTTAAGTAATCACTACAAGAGTTCTGCAAGCTGGGTGTGAGTCTGCTTTTTCCAGGAGAGTCTCCTGGCAGCACCCCTTTGGGGTGTGATGAGCTTCCTGGGGGGTGCACTTTGCACTAATGCAAATACTCTTAATCTAAACTTAAAGTCATGTTTCAGGTGGCCAAGGAGCTTTTTCACACAAGAAGTTCTTAGAGTATTATTTTCTGGGGTTTAAATGACATCAAATAGGGCAGGGAAAAAAAAGAACTTTGCAAGAGGTGTTGGATAACTGGGACTTAAGATGAAACATTGCTTAAACCTGAGTCAAAGCTGGTACAACTGGTGCAGAAGTTACAATCAGCTCTTGTTTCCTGGCAGAGGGAAGGTCTCTCAAACCTCCAGACCAGGGTGGTGGTCCCAAGGGAAGGAGGTTTGAGCAGTGGTGCTGATGCTCTGGTGGGCGCTGGGCGCTGAGAGCAGTGTCTGAACTCGACTGTTGTGTCTTTGCAAACAGGGCAAGAAGTACAAGCCCCTGGACCTGCGGCCCAAGAAGACCCGGGCCATGCGGCGCCGGCTCAACAAGCACGAGGAGAACCTCAAGACCAAGAAGCAGCAGCGCAAGGAACGGCTGTACCCGGCCCGGAAATTCGCCATCAAGGCATAGCCAGGGCTCAATAAATGCAGTTGGCTCTGCAAGTGTCACTGGTGTTTCTTTTGTGCTGCTGGGTAAAGAAGTCATTGGCTTTGTGGAGGGACATGGGAGGATTCAAAAATAATTTAACTAGAGGTTGATTTAGAGTGGAAGTTTTTCACAGATGTTTGCAGTCAGTCGATATCTGTCATTTCAGCAGCTTAAGAGTAAATATTTCAAGTTTTGTCTTGTGCCAGTGTTTAAGTGATAACAGAAATAAACAACTTTTCTGAGGGGCTTTAGGAGTCTTCATGGAACCTGAAGGATTCTGTCAGCGCTTGGTTTGGATGTCTGGCCAACTCATTGTAGCCCCCAAGAACCCCCTTGGGGGCCATAGTTTCAGCCCAGGTGCTCTCTCTGTGTGGACACTGATGAGGGCAGGTGAGCTCAGGACACTGAGGTCCAAGGGTGGCATCTCTGAACTCCCAGAGCATCCCTGGCCTCACAGTTCCACACTTCCACCTGCAAAGCACAGCAAGGGTTAAACGCTTTGACTCTGTCCCCCGAGGAGTTCTTGGGGACTCAGGATGGAGTTGCAGTTCCAAAGGCCTTTTTTGGTTCTGCTGTGAGGCAGAGTTCAATGCTGCTGGAGCGTGAGGGCTCAGCACTCCTGGTTTGTGTTAGTGCGGCCAACGCATTCGAACGTGAAAAATTCCCTGCCCATTAGGGAGTTCCTAGATGGGATCCAGATTCTGTTTGGGGAAAAGATCTTAATTCTGCTCACTTAATGAAGGATTTTTAAGCCTCGAGCAAGTTTTGTCAAGAGAGGCCTAATTGCCTGTGGTTCAGGGAATTTCCCCTACATGGCAGCATTGTGAGGAGTGGCAGCTCCGTGATGTCACCAGGGCTGTGCCAGGGCTTTGTTGGGAGCTCGGGGACGTGTCTGGCAGTGAAGGGGACCTGGCCTGGCACAGCCCTGGGCCCAGGCTGCCAGAGCGTGCCGTAGGACAGCGTGCTGCGTGTGGGAACTGGCTCCTTGGCTCGCGCCGTATTCCCAGGGAGGCAGGCAGGGTTACAAATGGCTTTGTGTTACCATCTCTGCATATCCTGCTGTGGCCAGCCCCGAGCTGCTCCAGGAGAAGCACAAAAATGGGGAAGAACCCCCAACTAATTAGCGAGCACTGAAAATCCAGGAGCCATCCCGTGCTGAAGTGGGAGCCGGTACGGGAGAACAGCTCAGGCTTTGTGCACAGCCCACAGCAGCCATCTGAGGAGATGAACAGGTTCTGGCACTAAGTCCTGGGGCTGAATTACTCCATCCACCCATAGCCAGATGGCAAAACCGACCAGTCCGGCCCTTCCATCAGAACAGCCCTGTGCTGTTACGGGACACATCCCACAAACAAGAGCCCTTTAAGTGACCAGGAACAACACACTGATTGAGTGGACACAGGTGAAGGGATGAGCTCCCTCCAGGGCACAGGTCTTCCTGTTGGCAGATCCTGTCCTGGCCATGCCTCCAGTGATCTGTGCTGGTTCCCACTTTACCAGCCAGCCCCAGAGGATGGCTGTGCTGCCCCAGCTCCCTGGCAGGAGCTGAGGGGGCTGAGTGTAGGCTCTCCAGCCTTGCTGGTCCCCAAAAGGAGGGGTGCTCAGTGGCAGAACCCCCAGCGAAGGGCCACACACTCCCCAGAACACCCCGGTGCTGTGCTGGCTTTGAGGGGACCACACAGCGTCACGCCTGTGTCACTGCAGGCAGTGTGGCCCCTGTCCCTCTCTGGCACAGTGCTGGGGGGTGTAGGGTGGGTTTCCTGAAGCTTTATCCCAGGGGATCCCCCTCTCCCCGGCACTGACCCCGCGCAGCTGCTGGTGCCGGCCCTGGGTTTAGCACCGGTGTTTGCAGAGCGTCGGGGCCTCGGAGGCTCACACTGTTTATTTGTTCCTCGTAACTGAAGATGTCCCTCAGCACTGGAGCAGCTTCCTGGGAAAAGCCATTCTTCAGCAAATAAATAATTTCCCGGGCGGGGAGGAGGACGGAGGCGCAGCTGCCGGCTGGCTGCGGGGCATGGCCCGGGGCCGGTGCGCTGCGGGGGGAGCCCTGGCCCTGTGCCCTGGAACACGTTCAGCAGCACCAGATGTTTCTGCCCGGCACAGCGGGCACGGCCCGGAGCGGATGGTGTCCGTGGGAGCTGGCAGCTCCCGCTCCTGGACCCCATCCTGCAGCTGGGGCAGGGGCTGGGGGAATGGGGGACCTGCAGAGAGGGCAGAGGGAGATTCGAGTCATGGAACCAGAGTCATTTAGGTTGGAAAAGACCCTCAAGACTGTTCAGCCATAAACTTAGCACTGCTGAGGAAAGCTCGGGCCCCACCTCCTTTGGCTGGTGATTGCTGTGGTGGACACAAACCCCAGCTCTTCTAATGCTCCTGGCATTGTCACCTCCCTCTGCTGGGATGGCCCTGATTGCTGCCCTGAGCGCTACCACGGGGGCTGCCCCCATTTCTGCACGCAGCAGGATGTGTGGAGATGGGATATGGACACAAGGTGCTGTCCAGGGCAGGGAGCTTGGGAGCTCCTGGTGCCCTTGGCCGTGCCCCACCACTCTTCCCGCTGCCCTCCACGTGCCGGGAGGGGCTGGGCCTGCCCGGCTGCGCCAGAGCAGCGTCTGGCACATCTGGAGTGACCGCAGGACCCACGTTGGGAGCACCAGCCTGGCGGGGCAACGGCCCAGCTCTGCCCGGGGCAGCCGCCCGCGCCCAGCCCTGAATGCCCGTTTTGTTGGCCAGGCTGGGGCAGGACTGGCCCCCACGCTGCCCCAGCCCTGCTGCTCCATGAATACAGGCAGTGTCTGCACTCAGGCGCTGCACTGCAGGGCCCTGCACCCGCCGTCCTGGGGGCTCCCAGGCAAAGGTGACCCTGGGGCTCCCCGGGACAGGGGCTGCTGTGTGCTGGGGTTCCTGGCCCCCAGCCAGCCCGGCTGTGCGTCTGCAGGGAGGTGCAGAAAGCCTCTGAGCCGGGCCGAGCAGAACCCGGCCACGAGAGCGGCCTGCGGGCAGCCCTCTCCTCCTGCCTGTGCCCTGGGCGCTGCTGGGGAAGGGGTGCCACCCCAAGGGGCTGCCGTGCCAGGGTGCTGTGGAGCTGGCAGCAGCAAGCCTGGGAACTGATTTCTGTTTCCACTGGTGAGTGAGTCAGCGGCGGCACCGCCAAGGCCCGCGGGTCCCCTCCCTTCCCTCCGGCCACCACCACCGCCTGCCGCCCAGCCCTTTCCCACAGCTGCCCGGGGTTGTCAGCCTTGGCACCTGTGGCTCCACATCGCCTCACAGTCCCTGCATCGCCCTGCGGCTCTCCAGACACCGAGCAGGGCCCTGGCGGCACCGGCGATCTCCCACCAAACACGTCCCAGCGCGGGCAGCCGATGGGTGGGGGCACAGCACGAGGGCTGTGACACTGGGACCGAGCCTTCTGCTCCCTCCATGGAGGACCTGGGGGCTGCTGGGCTTTGCCAAGAGGCTGCTGGTGTGGCTGGGCACCACGTCTCTGCCAAGCCCCTGGTCCTGGAGCCTGGCTGTGCCTGGGCAGCTGAGCTGCAGGAGATCGGGTGGAGGCAGCTCCTGGGGAGGAACAAGGACTGAGGTTTTGGTGCACCCCCAGTGGGTGCCAACAGGCTGCAGCCATGGACAGGCTCTGGCCAGGATGTCCCCTGGCACCGTGCCCTGCCCACCCAAAGACTGGCCACCCCCGGCTCACCTCGGCCCCGAGGCAGCTCCGCGCTGGGCCGGCACCGTGGGGAGAGCAGGACGCCAGCCTGGGCAGCGGGGCCAGGAATGAGGCAAAACCACCACAAACAAACCAGCCCAGCCAGTAACTGAGAAGGAGGCGGGGGGGGATCAGGGCTCACTGCCTGGCTGCACCGAGGGCAGCCGTGCCCAGGGGAGGGGATTTTGGGAGTGAGGGCTGCGGCACCAGAGCCACCTGCCCAGATGGCCTCGGCTGCCCTTCCCAGGCGCCACATTGCTGTCACGGGGCCCTTGGGCACCACAGCCCCCCAGCATCCCTGCCTCAAGCTTCATTTGCTGCTTGCTGCTGAACTGAGAGATTTTAATCTTTTAATCACGTTATGAGCCGAGGTGGTGCCGGCCACGCACAGGAGGAATGTCTGGAAGTCAGCAGCGCCCGTCGCGGTGGGAGCCCATCCTGCCCCCACCCACATGTCCCCACTGTGTACTGCTTAGGGACCCCCATCCTCCCCAGCCTGCCTCGTCCTGCCTGAGACAGGACCTGGGACCAGAGACCAGGACCAGGCATCGGAGACGGGTGCCAGGACAAGGATCAGCTCCCAAAGGGCCGATGGGGCTGAAGCTCCCTGCGGCAGCCCAAACGACCCAACACAACATAGTCCTATGACCACGCAGGTTTCATTCCTCCCTTCCCATGTTTTCTGACCGAGGGGAGCAGAGGGGTGACCACAGCCCAGCCCTGCGCAGCACGGAGCCACGGCAGCCCCTGCGGAAGAACAACAAAGCCCTGGAATTAGAGATGTGCTGGGAGTTTACTTTACCACAAAAAAATGTCAGAAATCCGTATTGTTTGGACAGGGATTTGCTGGGGATCGCTGGATAAAAGCCTGGCAGGGACCCAGCCCGGGGGGGAAAAGTCGGCGGGTTCCTTTCTGTGGCGAGGACTCGCGGCCAAACGCAGCGCTGGTGCGGGGTCCGAGGCAGGGCAGGGGTGCTGCCGTGAGCCAGAGCAGCACCTGGAGCAGCTCTGGGTCCAGGGAAGGGGGTGCCAGGCTGCCCACGCCTGGCACTGGCTTCAGGTCTTTGCAGGGGAAAACATCTCCGCACCCCGGGACACCGCACCAAGAATCCCACGCAGCCCCACGGCCACGGCAGCTCAGGCTGGGCAGTGCCAAATCCCCTTCACCCCAGCACCCAGCAGCGTTTGCTGCCCCGGGTCTGCTCTGGGACCCTCCTGCCGCTGTGCTGCCGTGGCACCGTGCTGGTGCTGCCGGGGGGATGTGGGGTGTCCCTCTGGGCTCGGTGTGGAGAGCTGTGCCTGCCAGGAGTGCGGTGAACGGCAGCCACGCGTGACAGCAACCCCTGGGCACGCCTGGCAGTGGGACCGGACCGTGAGGGACAGGGATGGCGAGGGATGGGGCTGGCGAGCACCTGCCCTGCCCGCTCCTCCCTGCCCCGCTTCAGGACAAACGACAGCACGTGCAGCCCACTTCCACATCTGTTATGTTTTAATACTGCTCACGTCTAAAATGACCAAAACCAAGCCAAGCTCCCGCAGCCCCTTGCCCAGCCTCACCTGGAGAGCGGGAGGGCCGCGGGCTGCCCTGCCCAGGGCTCGCTGCAGGCAGGTGTGCAGGCAGGTGTGAGGGCAGGTGTGCAGGCAGGTGTGCAGGCAGGCTCCTCTGCATCCGCTGCCCCAAGGGGCCTCACACAGCTCCAGTGAACGCGTTTAAATAACAAGCTAATGAGCGGCAAAAGCAAGGGCATCTTAACCACATTTCCTAAAATAGCAACCGGCACCTGTTGCTCGTGCCTGGCAGCGAGGGCCCTGCCCGCCCCGCGGGGCTGGGCGCAGGCCAGGGCACCGGGCTGGCCCGGCGGGTGTGCGGGGAGGGGGCTCGGCCGGGTGCAGTGCCGGGGGTGCTCAGTGCAGTGGTACGGGGCGGGTGCTGCCGTGGTGCCAGCGGTGCCGGAGGGATGTGGGGCTGGGCTCCTCTCTGCGCCCCCAGGAAGGCGATGCCGGCCGAGCTGCCGTGGCCCCGGGGGTCACGTTGTCGTGGGGTGTCTGCTGGGGCTGTGCTCACGCGCACTCCCTGCCCCGCAGCGCAGTGGGCATGGTGCAGGAGATGGGCATGGTGATGGGGGGATTTGGGGTGGAAGCCACAGCCCTGGCCCAGCTGGGGTCGGGGTGCCAGGCCCAGGCTGTGTGAGGGTGCCCCAGCCAGGCACAGCAGAGGGTGGGCACAGGAGTGCGGATGGGACCGCGCCGGGCACTCAGACCACGAAGTGGAGCCCGTATGTCATCTGATGGCCGTTGTCCCAGGCATAGAGCACCTTCTCCTTGGGGTTGTAGTCGACCTGCGTGGTGAAGGAGTAGTGGTTGAGGAAGGGCAGTCGGAGCTCTGCCTCCGTGTTCGTGTGCGTGTCGAAGGCGTAGGAGATCTGCCCTTCCTTCTGGCTGTAGGTGTCCACAGCGTAGAGGATGCCGCAGATGATGAAGCAGTTCCCGTAGGTGTTGCGCTTCAGCCCCGTCTTCCAGGTGGTTTCCTTGCGCACCGAGAGGTCCCCGGGGTCGAGTCGGCTCAGCACGATCACCTCCTGCTGCGAGTAGTCGTAGTCCACAGAGGGGTAGATAACCCAGAGCCCGCTCTCATCCACAGCAAAGTCAATGTCTGAGTGGCCCCTCCACTTCCAGGGCGTTGTGTCCTCATACACCACGTCGTGAAGCAGCGCCCAGCCCGCCACGTACCGCTCCTTCAGGTCGTACTTGATGATGTTCTTGGTGAAGGCACGGTTGTAGTAGAAGGCCCCCTGGTACACCACGTGCCCGGTGCCGATCCAGTTGTAGGGCAGCTTGTAGAGGTTGCTCCAGCGGCCTGTGAGAGGGCGGGAGAGGCACTGGAACCCATTCCAGCACTGGGGTCTCAAGCACCATGGCCCGAGTGTGCTGGCAGTGGCAGGGGACTCGTGTCCCCCTCACTGCCCTGTGGGTGCTCCCCAGTGCAGGCCCCCACGAGGTGCCCACCGCCCCAGGGCCTGGCAAGCCAGTGTCACACAGCACTGGGCACCCACCCAGGAGGAGCTGACCCTGCACCCACTCAGCTGCTGCCCCTCACCCTGCTTGAAGTTGTCGAGGCTCCTGAACTCCACCAGGCTGTTCCCATAGTAGTAGTTGGTGACATAGATACGGTCATCCTTGGCTGCCGGGTCCTTCATCCAGGCCCCCTCGTTGCGCCCGTAGCTGTGGTGCTCCGTAGGGGGCTCCACTGACTCGATGGTGCCTTCACACTCCACCTCCTTCACTGGGTACCACAGAGGAGAAGGACAGGGGCTTATCCCTGCCCCAGGAAGCTGCCTCCTCCTCCTTTCCCATGGCATGGCTGTTGCTGACCTGGCCTGGCCACGGGCACTTGGACTGCGGGGCCAGGTGCCCCCTGCCAGCTGCCCCCCACTCACCCACCTCTGTTTGGTGTTTCGGGGTCCCCAGTGCTGTCATCCCCGTGCCCAAGGGGGCTGGGGGGGCTGCGGGTGGTGCTGCGGGGGGCGGGGGCGGTGCTGGGCGCAGCCGTGGAGCTGGGCACGGCGGTCTCTGTCTGCGCAACGGCTTGGGCTGGGGTCCCCTCGGCTGGGGCGGGCGGGGGGCCCCTCTCCTCCTGCTGCTCCGGCACAGCTGCCCCCCTTGCAGAGCTCTCTGGGGGGGACAAGCTGGGAGTCAGTGCGTTCACAGGGGCAGCCCCAGGCCCTCTGCCTCGGTGCTCCCATGCCCCCCACCCGCCCCACCGCAGGGACTCACCGCGGCTGCCGGCCGGCCCCTCCGCCGCTCCCGCCTGCCCCACCTTGTAGTATGTGATGCCTCGGACCACGGTCTGCTGGTGCGCCAGGGGCTTGGGCTTGGCTGTGGGCTGGGACCCTGCCCTGGCCTTGCTGTTCTCCTTTTTGGGCTTCTCAGGCTTCAGCGGCTTCTCCTTGGGCGCTCGGGGGGCCGCCTTGTCCCCCAGTGCCTTGCGGGTGCTGGGGTACCGCCCTGCCTCCTTCTCTCGGCCGCCTGCCGTGTCCTGGGGGGCACAGCCTGTCAGACCCCCTCCCCTCCCATCCCTCCACTTCCCCGCTGCCACCGAGCCAGGCAGTGGGCACAGGCACCAGGCCTGGCTGCCGGGGGTGCAGCTGCCATGAGCCTGGGGAGCTCAGCTCTGCCAGGCAGCACTGGCAGTGCCTGCGTGGGGCCGGGCCCCGGGTACCTGTGGCTCGGGGTACCTGTGGCTCGGGGTACCTGTGCCTTGCTCTCGGGGACAGCAGCCGCGTCCTTCTGAAGTAGTTGGTAGCCCAGGTTGGAGATCTCCTTCTTGATGCTGAGCATGATGTCGGAGTAGTTCTCGTAGCGTTTCATCTGGTTGGTGAGGTGCAGGACGCTCTCCTTCATGAAGTCGTTCTCCCTGCTCAGGTTAGTCTTGATGGTCTGCAGGAGAGGGGAGGCTGGAACCACGGCACCCCAAGAAAGTCCTGAGCAGCTCAAGGATGCAGACATGGTGCTCACCTCCTCCAGTGTGTTCATCTGGGCCACCACCTTGCTGATGTAGGAGTGCACCTTCATCAGGTCCATGCTGTACAGCGTTCCCTCGAGCAGGTCCACCATGGACTGCAGCTGCAGAGGAAGAGCAGGGACAGGCCACAGGACAGGGCTGAGACAAGGGGCTGGGGCACAAGGCAGGGCTGGGGCACAAGGCAGGGCTGGGGCACAGGGCAGGGCTGTGCAGCGGGGGGAGGGTGTGTCTGGCCCCCAGTCCCGCCATGCCTCAGGTACCTTGAAGAGCTCAGGCGCCTGCTTCTTCAGCTTCTCCATCTTCCACTCGTTCTCGCAGGGGTTGAGCGAGGAGGGGGGCGCGGTGCAGGAGCACCTGCAGTCGGCCCCCGAGCTCACCGTCTCCACCGTGTAGAAATCCTCCACGCGCGCGCTGCCGTTCCTGACGCGGCTGCAGGCGTCCTTGCTGAGCGGCCGCAGGATGCACTTGCAGCGGCAGTCGGAGCCCTCCGAGGTCATCCTGACCTGGTCCACGTCACCCAGCGCCTGTGGGACACGCGGTGAGCCTGGTGTCCCACCAGGGCCCGCTGACCCCGGCAAGAATCACAGCCATCCTCCTCTTTGCTGCCTGCCCAGGGTTCTCCCACCACCCCAGGGGCTCCAAAGAGCGTGGGGCAGAGTCTGGCCCAGAGCTCTGCACCTGGGCTGACAGTGACAAAGCCCAGGCAGCTGCTTGTCCCTATGACTACCAGAGCATTTTGTGGGCTAGGTAATCCAGTCCCACTTCTGTGCCCGTTTCCCAGCCTCCAGCAAGACCTGAGTGAGCAGGGATGGTGGTGAGACCCAGCAGCGCCTCTGTGCCCCCACGCCCACGGCCTCCAGCCCACACAGGGTTCGTTGTTCATGTGGCACTGCAGCCACCTCGGGGTGAGCTCAGCCCCTCCAGACTCCTGCAATGGCCCCAGGCACATGCTCAAGGACTCTCTTGTTTCCACACATGGCCCTGACTCACGCTACAAGCCAGGGTGCTTTTCAGCTGGTTTAGCCCAGTTCTCCCCCAGTCCTGCTGTGCTCAGGAGCAAGGGAGCCGAGCCCCCTCATCCCCCACCGCTGGCTGTGCACCCTGGGGGACGCCTGGGCTGGCAGGAGCTGTGCTGGGTGCCCCGTGTGCGGGGATGTGCCTGCTCTGAGCACCCCGGACGGTGGGAGAACAGCGACAGGCAGCACAGTGACCCTGGAGGGACAGGGCTCTGCCCGCAGGGACTCTGACTCATCCTGGGAAACAGAATGGTGGCAGAGCTGGGAAACAAGTTGAGCTCTGGCTCCCGGTCTTCCCCGGACCACAGCAGAGCACAGTGCGGCGTGGGAAAGGGCAGAGGCCCTCGGGATCCACGTCCTGCCTGCAGGCAGCACCCATGGCCACACAGGCACCCACCTGGGGCAGCAGCTCTCCCTGAGCACTGCCTGCACGGCACAGACCCCCTGCTCCCCACAGCCCACACGGGCCAGGGGCTTCCTTCTCTTCCTGAAGGGCTGCAAAACTTCACGCATTTTGCATTTCAAAAAACCCTCTTTCATTCAAAAGGAAACCAGGTCCTGCTGGCTGAAGGAAAACACCGGGGGGCCAAAGGCTGTAAATTGAGGAGGATCTAATCAAGCTCTCAGCAGGGAGCAGGGCAGAGACCCCCTCCCCAAACACCAAGTCGACAGGCTCGCACCTCCCCGGGCCCCCTGACCTCCCCATGGCCACGCTGGCGCTTGTGCAAACAGGCAAGACGATTCACAGCCCGGCCACGAGCTGCAGCCCCTCCTCACAGAGCCCGGCAGCTCCCCGGGCCCGAGCGATGTCTGTCCTGGACACTGCGCTGCACAAGGTCCCGGTGCACACACACATCCCTGTGGGAACCCCACACGAGGTCCCGGTGGCCCCATGGCAGTCCCACTTAAGTTCCTAGCTGGGCTCCCCTATTCCTGCCAAACCAAGCACTGGTGAAGGTCCCACCACTGCAGCACAGCCCGATAGCCGGGCACACACTGCCATCCCCCCGCCCCCAGCACCTTCTGCAGGGCAGGGCTCAGCTGCCTGCGCTGGCAGCTCGTTCCCGAAGGAGCAGGTGACTGTGGGCTGTGGGTCTCCCACGGCCTGGCACGCTGTGGTGGCAGCACAAATGGCACAGAGGCCCTGCGTGCCCCGCTGGGGTGAGGCAGGAGCAGGCGGGTGCCCGGAGCAGCAAACGTGCCCGGAGCAGCTGCAGCAGCTGCCACACTGCACGGGCAGGGGGTGTCTGGCACACAGAGCCTCCCCCACGGCAGGGAGGGCCAACCCCTTCCCCAGGGACCCCCCGGTTCCAGCCCTGTGTGTGCCTCACTGCTCCACGGCCGCCGCCTTCACGTGGGGCTGTAACACTAAACCTTGTTCTGCCTTTTACCAGCTCCCTAAACAGGAACCACATGTTCTGTTTATACAGAAAAACTCATAAACAAGGAAGTATTAAAAAACAGGCTCCCATGTGGGGAGCCTCTGCAAGGGTCACTCGCCGTGGGTGCCCTCTGTCAGCCTCGGCAGGGCACAGCCCACACCTGCCCTCCACATGGACCCTCTCGGGAACCCTGAACAGGTGGGTTGGGATGTGGGGGCACGAGGCAGCCTGTGCTGCACTGCCTGCTCTGGGTGGGAATCCAATGGCTCCCTAAGAAACCTGCAGGGGGGCTGCTGCAGCCCGGGGGGGCTCTGGTGGGTCTTTCCCTGGATCCCCCTGCTCACTGCAGACCCCAGCCCAGGGTGCAGGAGGTGGGTCCCAGATCCACAGGGGCAGCACAGCGTGCGAGAGCGTCCCTACACTTTGCTGAGGGTTTCCACACTTCCAGTTTTACGAGCTGGGTAATTTTCCCAGTTTCTGAAACCTCTTGCAAGAGCATCCATGTGAGCACTGAGTTTGTGACATTATTTGGAGAAAGCAGGACCTTTGACAATGACCCTTGGCCAGCTTTTAAGCTCTCCTTTGGCTGCTGCCAGAGGACTCGTCTGGGAGGAAAACACGCTGTGTCGATAAGCTGCTGCGCCGCACGCCTCTGGCACAGCTGCTGGAAGGCATGTGCCCGTCACAGGAGGGAAACCATGTCACCCTCCTCTTCCTCCTCCTCCCAGGCTTGGCACAAGGTGTGAAACACGTCCCGCAGCCGAGGCAGAGCGGTGCTGGCAGGGCTGGGCCGCGGCTGACGGCAGCCAGGCCCTGGGTGCTGGCGCTGCTCGGGCGTCCCGTGTCGGTCACGGGGACACGGCCGTGCCAAGCGCTCGTGTGGCACACACATGCCGACTGAAGGGACCTCATCCAACGGCAAGAACGGAGGAAACACCTCTGAGCACAGCAGGAGCACCTGCGGGAAGGGAGGCGTGGAGGAGGCGACAGCACTGCGTGGGTCCGTGGGCTGCGGATCCCAGAGTCCCTCGGGAAGCATCACCCCTGGCACCCCGCCGGGAACCCAGCGCAGGGCATTCCAGGCTTTGGATATCTGTTCCAAGCCAAGCGCTGCTGACAACAGCTGTGCTATCATCCTATTCCACCAAATGTCTTGGAAAATCCTGTATTTTTAACGTTTTGGTGATCCTGGCAGTAGCTGCTCCCAGCACCATCCCTCTGGGCTAGATCCCGGTGTCCCTGCTCCGGCCCCTGAGGCCACTGACCCCGCGGGAGACAGGTTCCAGCTGGAACCGCGGGCTCCTGGATCCACGGGGGAGGCTGGCTCCCCGCGCTGCCCGCTGCTCACCCCCGCGGGGGAAGGCTTGTCCGGGCTGTTCTCTCTGGCACGGAGTCGCTCAGTGCAGCGCCCATCGCCGCAGCGCCGGGGCTTGGGCACCTCCCAACCCCGCCAACGCGCCCCCGGCCCGGACCATTCCCTGCGCCGAACCCGCACCGCGAGGGGACCACCGGCACCCGCCGATGCTCCGGTACCCAGCCCCGCCCGGGACCGCCCGACCCACCGGGCACCGCCGGGGACACCAGACCTGCCCCACAGGGACGGGGCTGCCTCGTCCGCTCCCAGCACCGCCGGGCACGGCGGCCGGGACCCCCTGGCCGTGGTCGCCATCCCGGTCGCGACCCCCGTGGGTGCCGGTGCGGCTCGTCCTTACCGTGGCGGCGCCGCGCGCCGCGGCCAGCGCCGGGAGCAGGAGCGCGGGGAGCAGCAGCGCCCGCATGGCGAGAGCGGCGGCGACCGCCCGCACCGAGCGCCCGCTCCGCTCCGCCCGGCACGGCCCGGCCCGGCGGCGGGGAGGAGGAGCCGCCCGTCCCGCCCGCCTGTCTGTCCGTCCGTCCCGCCCCGTCCCGTCCCGGCGGCGGCACCGGCCCCAGCAGCGGCGGGGGCGGCGCGTTCCCCCCAGGCGGAGCCGGCCGTGCCCGCCCCGGGGCCGCTCGGGCTCTCGTGTACCGGAGTGCCCGGTACCCCTTTTCCCGGGCTGGGCGCCCCCGAGGGAGGTGGCACTGGGCGAGCCGGGCCAGACCCTCGTTGGAGCTGCCCGGTTACTCGTTTCCCGGTGCCCAGTGCCGGTGCCCGGTTTCCCCTCTCCCCATGCCCGGTGCCCGTTTCCCCTCTCGCGGTGTCGGTGCCTGGTTTCCCGTCTCCCGGTGCCCTTTTCCCCTCTCCCGGTGCCCCTCTGGCGGTGTGGGGTGCCGGTGCCGGTGCCCGTTTCCCCGCTCCCGGTGCCCGGTTTCCCCTCAGGCGGTGCTCGGGGCTCGGCCGGCGGGTGCCCCCTGGCGCCGCTCCGGTCCCGGTGCAGGGGCGCGGGGGAGCCGGGGCGGGCCGGGGCTCGGAGCCCGGGGCGGGGCAGCGCTCCCCGCGGGCGGCGCTCGGACTACGGCTCCCGTGGTGCCGCGGGGGGGCGGAGCGGGGCGGGCCGGCCCGGCCGAGCGCGGCGCGGCCCTGGCTGTCAGCAGCGC
>JAWWES010000038.1:897337-913467 GCA_035583135.1 Lophotriccus pileatus
GGTGCCGGGGGTCGGGGCGTCCCGGCGGCCGCAACTCTGCGCGGCCGCGGGGCACAACAAAGGGCCGGTGGCCCCGCTGCCCCCGCGGGCCGGGCCGGCGGGACCCGCGCGGGGCGCTGCGGGGCGGGCGCGGGGCACGCGGGGCTCGGGTCCCCTCGGGCGCTGCGGCGCTTCCCGCGGGTTTAACTTATTTCGCGAAAATCGCGTTCTCCCCACCCGAAGGCGCCGTGCCGCGGGGCGTGCGGGGCGTGCGGGGTGTGCGGAGTGTGCGGGGCCGCTGCGGGAGGGTGTCCCGGGACAGCCCCCGGGTGTGTTTCCCTCACCCCCGTGAGCCGGTCCCGGCCCGGGGTTTATGGGCACCATTTGGGACCCTTTTACACTTCCCTTATGCAGATGCCGCATCTGCACTTGAATGTCCCTGCCAATTTTTATGGTTTACAATTGCATTTTACCATCTTAAGGTACTCGGGTTCTCTACAAAGGGTTTGCTCAGACAAAAGAGGCTTTTTATCAGGCAGCATCCTCAGTTTGAGATACAGGCGGTACCAAAACACACGCAGTGCGGGAACTGCAGAAATGGGCATTTCTGTAACCACCCTGATGTGTAATTCTGAGTTGTGTCCCCGGAAACACTTTATTCCTCCTCGCTTAATTAGATGTCCAATTGGATGAAAGACACTTAATACCCTTAGATACTTTAATAATGCTTTTAATACTTTAATACATCCTTAATACTTTTTGAACTTTATGGCTTAATTTGTGAAGTGGTGTTGCTTTGGTGTCCCTACGAGTCCAACAGTATTAATGCTTTGTCTGCATTTGCTATTTTTCTCGCAGACGTGGGATTTTGGGGGGAATCTCTTTTGATTAATCAGATTAGTTCTAAGAGTTCCTTGCATGTCTCGTATAGCTGTTTCATGTGACAGACGTACCTGTGGCTGCAGTTAGTCGTTTGAATGGATAATGTGACAACCTTCTACTACTTTGCCTTCAAAAATGTGAAATACTGGCGCAGTGTTGAGACATGGCTTGACCTTCAGTCTTTCTAAAGCCTCGGGCGGCCAGGGGAGGAGCAGAAAAGATTGGGTTGTTAATTCATGGGCTTATAAAATACCTGCAAATGGTAATGGCAAACGAAGACTCTTAAAATTTCCTCTTTCTAGGGAATATTACCGGCACTTTTGATACCTCGAGCGTCTTAGTGAAAACAGTTGAAATTGTGTGATCAAATGTAGGTACACAGGACAGAGGTGTAAGAGTCGGAATGTTAAAATCATTAATGAACTTAAGCTCTGCACGTGGCTCTGTGTTAACCCAGAGTAAACTGCTGCAAGTTTATTGGTGCCTTCAGAGAGAGAAGCCTCAGGATAACTTTCAAATGACGTGGTTTTATTTCAGCAGTTACTGGCAATTGCAGCCTCGTTATTTGAGGGGGCACTTGACGTTCTCACAATATAAGATAATGGTTTATCCCTTGCCAATTTGAGTACCTCCCCTTCCATGTAAGAAACGTATTTTGTCATTGAGCAAATTAATGGCAACGAGTGAAACCAAATTTTTTTTTAAAGTAATTACATTTAGGTGTTCATTTTTCCTGCAGTTGTAGCAATTATTTCTCAACAGGGTCTCATATAAGAGCAGTTTCCCTATAGCTTCGGTTGGCACATTTTTCCTCTGCGAGTGAGACGTGATGGCTTTTACAGTTTCAGTTATTTTTTGTTTTAGCTACAATAGGGATAAAGCAGGTTATCTAGAATTAAGGTAACTTTGTTGTGTAATGTGGTCACAGAAGACAAATGTATCAGGAAACAACTTGAATTTTGTGTTCCTGTAAAATTATCAGAGTTTCAGATAAGCAGATGAGTGATCTGGATGAACTTCATACCAGAGAGAGGAGGAAAGTTGTCAGAGCACAAAGAATGTGAGGTTTTCAAAGAAAAACCCCTTTGCCTGCACCCCTTCCCCTTTCCACAGCGCTCCCAAACTTTACTGGCACACACTGACATTTTTAGTGGTTCTTTAGGCTTGGTTGCTTTGCATCTGATGAGATAAGCCTTTGCTTAACAAAGACTATTTCATTGATATAGTTGGGTCTTGCTATAAACATTTCTTTGAAGATTTAGGAAGAAAAACAAATGGAGTTGTAGAATGGGAATGCTGCTGAAGTCAAATGTCTCTGAATAAACAAGAAGCTACAGTGTTATTTCACCTCAGTGTTGGCTTGTTGAATGTGGATAGGTCTTGCTAGTGTAAATAATAATAATGATAGAAAATAATTGAATTCTGAACTCAAGTCTGTGATGGGAAATGAAAGACTTGTGATTTAGGAAGAACTTAATTCCTTTGTTTGATTTGATGGTAAGATGGAAAAATACCTCTTGGTGTAAAGTTGGAATTTGGTATTGATGTCTTCTGTAGATCATTAATCAGGAAGATGGGTTTATGCATGCCTTTTTGTGCTGAGCCCAGGGCTGTGCTGGGTGCTGAGCAGATGCTGTGTGCGATGAGACACTGCAGCAACAGGATTATTTCCCTGCTTTGCCATAAAACAGTATAAAGATGCTGTGTTACAGAAAATGAGGGAACTTCCTCATCTAGGAGACTGTTTTGTGATTGTTGGGAAGCAGTAGCCATCTCCCTTGTCCTGCCTCTGGCAAGTCCTTTGTGGTATCCCTTTTTTCGGTGGGGAAAATGTGCCAGTGGTTTTATTGAATTACTGTTCAGCTCCTGTGTGGTAGAGCTTTGACCAGATGCATTTACGCCAGCATTCTGTGAGAATGGGAGCACAGTTTATCCTGTTGATAAACTGCCTATTTAAATAAAGCCTTCAGCAGTGTAATCTGGTAATTCTAATTAAGTCATTTACATAGAGAATTGGCCCAGGGTTTCATCAGATGGCTGCTGGGGAGCTGAAATGCATTCTTCCCCTCCAGCTGTATTAAACCAGCCTTTTGATCCTGTCCCTTTTTTAGCCTTTAAGCCAGAGTGGTTATCACTGTGCAGAGTTAATTGAGAAAGGGAAGTTGGGGGACAAGGGGACCCTTCGAGATTTAGCTTTGGTCTTAATTATTACAGTTCTAATTACATAATGAGAAGACTTCAGATTTCCTATGTTGATAAAAATGATTCTGTACAGGTTTTGTCAGAAAGAGGAAGCGCACCACGGAGGGGCTGCAGTGAAGTTCTTTATTGGTAAATGATTGCCCATAACTTATCTTGGAAGCAGTATATGCCTGGAGTATGTGAGTTCTCCTCCAGCGCTCCGATAAGGAGGTTTCATTTGCTCAGGGTGGACCCCCCGTCCTTCAGAGAGCACCAGTTACGTGTCTGCCTTTGTGGCTTAACCCTCCCAGCTGTGGGCCTGTAGAGGTGGTGAAATTTAAACTTAGAGAAATGTCTGGGCAGTGGGAAAGATTAATTTTTTTTAAACCTGTTTTCTCTTCATAAACACATCAGGATAAAAAAAAAAACCAGGAAGAATTTATCACTGCTCTAGTGCCAGGCTGACCGCAAACTGCTGGGATGTCCTTGTCTGGAAATACCTCTCAGCTGAAACGTGATAGAAACCTTAAATAGCTTTTATGGAAACATAACCTGGAACTGTGAAGTCCTGGGGAGTAAATCTCAAAATTGTCTTGTCTGGTAAACCCCCCCAGCTCTGAGAAGCCCAGGGTTTACCTGCAGGAATTGCTTTGGAGCCCTCAGGTCCTTAAGCCAAGTGATTAAATGATGGCTGTAGTAAAAATTTGTAAAAGAACTTTGAGCCTCTGAAAGTTCTGCCAAACACCAGCTTGCCCTCCAAAAATCTCTTCATTCACTCTCACAGCTGTAGTTCTGTGTTTTTTGGCAATACTTACAAGGAATTATTCCTAAGTATATTGTAGCTTCAGATGTCTTGTGTGTGCTCTTGCCAGGAGACTCCACATCCTCTGCCTGTTTTATCCACAGCAGTGAGGAAATGCCCTTTCTGTGGGTCACAAGCAGGGGTTATTCTTACCTGCAAGTTTACCTTTCTTGTGGTGTTTTACAAAACTGAAGGAAACTGAGGAAAGAGGCTGCTGTGGTACCAGTTTGCTGCTACCAGTTGCAGTAGCAAGCTCAGGGTGTGGCTGCTCACTGGCTCCTGCTTTGTGAAGCTTTTCTTTGGCCAGTTGTTTTCCTGCTTACCTGGTACGTGCTGATTGGGTCCATCACCTTAACACTTGAGTTGACCTTTAGTATTTCACTTGGATTTACCCAGGGCCTCTGCTCACTGAAGTGTTTCTATCACAGGATGATATCCATAAAAATGACACTTCCTAGTCTTGCAAAAAATCCCCAGGCCCATTGGAGACATGTGAAAAGGACACCCAGCAGGAAGAGAGGCCCATGGCCTGAAATATTCATCAATCATTTTCCTGGCACCAGGAAACCAATCAACTCTTCTAAGGGGGAGGGCGTAATCAATCACACAATGTGGGAAACGGGGATGGCCAGCACTGCCAGAAATGTGCACAGAGCAAAGTGCTGTGTTCCTCCTTCCTCACAAGTGGTAACTTACACCCTCGGTGCAGAGGACTCGCCTTTTGGAAAAGGCAATCTGTGCAGAAAACAGCTGATATCGTGCTGGCAACTCCAGCCTGTGCTGAAGATCTTGTTTCCAGTAATGCTGAGCTGGTTTGGTTTGAGATAGCTTTTCCTTACCTTTCTGTAGCTGGCAGGGGAAGGGTTTGTTTCCTGTTCCCAAACCTCTGTGTTCTGATGGGGCAGGTCCAGCAGCAATATGTTCTTATCTGGGCAATCAGAATTCTAAAATTTCCCTTTTTCTTCATGAAACAACATAAGTTTGAAACAGCTGCTGTTGCAAACTGGTGCTGGGGAAGACATGCACCTCTGGGTGCTTGGCCTCTTTTTTCAGCTTTTGAGTTATGCTAAAAAATATATATATATATAGTTATATATATGTAGGTTACCCAGTAATAAGTAAACGAGAGTTGTCAATATCTGTGGAATATTTTATTGTAGCATGTGGGCAAATAATAATCTGAAATTCAAATAAGAAATACTAGAAAATAATCTAGAAAGATGCTATAAATTGGAACAAGAGAGTTGTTTGTGGCTTTGTTTTTTTTTCCTAGGGAAACCTCTACTGTAATTGCTGCATAAGAAATGCCACAATTATGGCAAAATAAGTGGCAGTGCCACAGCCTTTCTCATCTTGTTTAGTCCTCTAGACAGCAGATCACCCTGGAGGATTTTCTGAGATGTTTCAGGCGTGGCTGGCTGGGGGTGCAGGGGGTGCTGGGTGACCAGCCCTACCCACCACTGCCCAAGCAGAACGTGGCCATCTGTGGAGCATCAAAGGAGAGCAGCTTGAAAAGAGAGAATATACATAATTTCCTCTACCACTGTATGTAACAATTATTTTAGAATTGTAAAACTTGTAATCATGTGTCTTAAAACCTGGGGTTAAAAGAGGCAACATTTGTGTACGCTGCCTTTACATGAAAATCAGCAAAACATGAACTCCTGTATTATTTTTTTTTAAGTTAGATTAAATGTGAATTAAGATTTCAGATTGCTCTTCAGAGCAGCAGTGTATACGAAATTCAATCCAGATTGAATTTCCCCTTGAAAAGATTATGAGCCTTCTCTTTAAAAATGCAGATATTTTTCCCATGTTTAAGGTGATTTCCTAGTATGAGTGGAGACAAATATCCAAATGCTGGGAATGGTGCTTCTGTGCTGATGAACAATTTCTAACTGTCAAACAGGTTGTGATGTGCTTTTTAAGATGCTTAGATGTGTTACCACAATTAAAAGCTACTCTGAGATGTGGTGTCCTGCAAAATGAGATTATAGCAGTCGGCAGATGTGGCTGGAATGAGCCCCGGAGAGAAAGGGAAGTGTTTCTGGAATTGCAAGCAGCAGGAGCTAATACGGTTTGCAAACATGGGAGACAGTGGGCAGAGAGGTAGGTGGGGAGAAGGAATCCAATTTCCCTTGATTCCTGCCCGTTTGTAATCCCTGTCCCTGGGAGGCCACATGCTTAATGTAAGCCTTTCACTCCAACAAAACCCGGGTGCTGGTGTTGGTGGGGCTGAGAGGGAGGTGCTGGGTGAGGCTGTGGAGCTCTGAATGTCACCAGCAGGACGCTGGAATCAGGAATGGAAGGAAAACCTGGAGTCTGAAGGGACTGGTCAGTCATTGCAGCCGTTGGCACGAGCCACAACCTCTTCTGGGTGGCCTGTGGGAAATGAAGACCTCACAAAAACGGGAGAGCAACACCCCCCACTGTTCCCACTGCCCGTCTCGTGCCGTAGCTGAACGTGGCAGGAGCACATTGCAGCAGGCAGCTGGGAAGCTTTTCCCTCTAATGCTGATTTAATGTTAATTACACGTTCAGTGGTTGATTTGGATGATGCAGTGCTTCTGTGGACGTGTGGTAACGATGAGGAAGCTTGTTCCAGTGTGTGGTGCTTCTACCTGCTTCTCATATTCAAGCTTCTGTGGTGATCCTCAGAGCACAATTCCCTCACTAAGTCCTGCCCAGCCTCCTGATCCCAGGGCTGGGGCAGCAGCCAGACCTGGCAGCGTGCAGGTCCAGTACAGTCAGGAGCTGTAATATTAGCCCCACTAATTAAAACTGGAAGATAAATGCTGTGAAATTAATTAACCTTGAGGTTAGGGAAAACAGCTGTTTGTGGACTGATCAGGTGTCTCTGCCTCTCCAGCATCCCGGTGTGTGGGGGCCGTTCCTGCTGGATTAAACAGGCACGTTACCTGGCTGTGCTGAAAAGGGCCACTTTTACAGGGGTGTTTGCAGCCTGGGGCACTGCTTGGGGTTTGGAACAACTCGCCCCTGGGAACACTGGGTAATTTGCAACATGATTTCTGGCATATGCTGTATATCATAATGTGCTGTTAGCTATCAGTAGGTGAATATTAATCTGCGTTGATATTAACTCTAAAATATCTCTTGTGTAGTATCAGGCAATTCTGTTTTTTTTAATGAAGGTAACTCTGGTGGACTCTAGATGGATTTTGATGGATAGTCATATGCCTTGTGTTGCCCAGCACTTTATCAGTGATCAAAAAGTCAATAAAGAACTTCCCCAGATTTACAGAATGCTTATGCAATTGATCTTCCAATACTGGGGTTGGCTGGTCTGCCTGGAAGGCAATGTCCTGCTCAACCAAAACATTCTCCAGGTAGAGAAGATGCAAGATTTTATGCCCAGGGACAAAGCCTGTGGGATGGGCCATTGCATGCTGAGAGGCATTGGATGTGAAACAGATGATCACTTTTATTTTAGGACATGCCTCGAGGCTCTTTTCATCATAAGCATTTTTCTGAAAGGCTTTGCTGCTTGACTGTGAATGAAGTTTGCTCTTTTGGTAGCCTGAAAGCGTAAAACAAGATGCAAACGTGTATGAGCCCCCTTTAGAGGGATGAGCTGCCCTGATGCTGTTCCCAAGGGCTGGCTGTGGGTGGCACTTCCATCCACACCACCCCATTTCTCTCAGCAGAACCTCCCAGGGAAGCAGCAGCTTTCCAGAAGGGCACTCTGTGCTCTGCCTGGGAAAACACAGGAGGCTTCTGGAAACCCACCCCATCCCATCTGGGGTAATGCTGATACCACAGCAACCTGCAGCTCCTTTCTGCTTTGATTTTTGTGCCTCAGGAGGCACGTCAGGAATCCTGTGACTTTTGATGGCATCAATAAATCAGATACCGTGCTGACAGAATTTTACTGGAATGTAAACAGGCATTTAAAATAACAATGTCTGTGGAGTGTTTATTGAGGAAGGCAGTGCAGGTACATGGAACATTCAACTCCGTGTAGGTTTCCTTTCAGTTTTGTTGGTAAGCAGGAGCTGGGACTGTTTTCTGTGTAAATGAAAATGAGTAAAAATATTTATCACAATGACCTTACTTCCCACTTCTCTCTACAAACAGTGTGTGTTTTCAGCGTTGAGGTAAGACCAGCTCTACCCAATGTAGGGGAAAGGGGAGGAATGTCTCTGTATGGTAGAATTTAGCTGATAAGGGACAATGAATCACCTTAACTCAGCTCTGCTCAGTAGTAGCTGCTCTGGGGAACTGCAGGCTGGTCATCCTCATCTCATTCCTTCAGTGGGAAGGGTATGGAGCAAATCCTCCCAAAAGACGTTTCCAGGCACTTGAAGGGTAGGAAGGTAATTGGGAACAGTCACTGCAGGTTTCCCAAGGGGAGATCTTGCCTGACCAGCCTCACTCCTACTGCAATGAAATGACTGGATCCATGAATGAGAGAGTAATTTTGTCACTAACTTTAACCTTAGGCAAGGCTTTGGACAGTCTCTCCCGTATCATCCTTCTAGGCAAACCGGGGGAAAACTGGGCTGTTTTGTTCAAAGGGTGGCAGTCAAGGGTTCAAGCACTCACTGGTGGCCTGTTATGCTGTGGTTGTCTTTGGGAGTCAATATTAGGGCCAGTACTATTCAGCAATTTTGTCAGCCATCTGGAGACGGGATGGACACGCTCATCAGACTTGCAGATGACACCACGACGAGGGCACAGCTGCTGTTCAGGGGGACCTCGATAACCTGAGGGAGAGGGTTGATTGAAGCTTCAAAGTTAACCAAACAGCGAGTCCTGCATCTGGAATGCAATAACCCCGTGGAATGGTGGAGGAGCAGCTCGGCAGGGCTGACCTGGGGTCCTGGAGAGCCTCACAGAGAGTCAGGATGTGCCTGTGGTGGGGACAGCCCATCGTGTGCTGCTCTGAGAGCTCTGAGAGGAGCACTGAGTGCCTCTGGTGGGCATGGCAGTCACATCTAGGACACCCTGTGCCCGGGGAGGCTGTGCTGTGACCGTGGCCTGTCTGCAGCCCCACCAGCTCCGCTGGGTTTCTGCCTCATGGATCCGTGCCATCGATCCCTGGGAGCTGGTCAGACATGGAGGGAGATGATGTGACTAAGTCAGCATGTTCTGCTCCCTCCCATCTTGGGTCTCCCTGCAGTGCTCAGGGTGCTGTGTTTTACCTGCTGTCCCCTCCTGTATGGAAAATGACAGCCTTTGGGGAGGGGTCCCAAACTCCTCTTCAAAGTCCAATGCTGTGTCACAGGTTCAGGCTAAGTTCATTTCTGGGAGTAGCCCATATACCCCTTCAATTAGCATAACCAGGGACAAGGGCAGGCAAAGGTCAAGAGAAGTTCAAAATAGCATAACCTCTTTTTGCTGGTATTCCCAAATGTTCCTGATCCTGCAAAGCTCTCCAAGCTGGCCTTGCCAGCGTGTTTACCAGACCATTGTAAAAGTCAGAGAACAAGGCCTGGCTTGATACAAGAGAAGTAAGAAATCCAGTGGCTGAGAATAGGTAGCATTGTTGCTTAAAACAGGAGAAATAATTGATTTATGTTATGGTGGCCAATTAGGCTGTAAAGTGAAAAACCCCTTAAAGAAACCCTGTGGCTTCAAGGGGTTTTTTTGCTCTGATTCCTACTCAGCAAATAGGGGTACCCCAATAAAGGTCATCAGCTCCAAGAGCTGAATTATTAATTCCTTTCATGCCACTCAGGGCTTGTAAACAGTGTATAATACAGGAAACAATTGGCACTGTTCAGTGAGTGGGCAGAGGAGGGGTCAGGGGGTAAATACTTGTATTGGCAGCAGCTGCTCTTCATAGCTGAGCAGACTTTTGTCCTTTTCATCTTTTAGAGCAAACCAGTTTCCAAAATCTTAGCTGGTTTTTAATCCATATCTCCTCTCCCCTAGCTGAATTGATTTCAGGAGTTTAATGTGTTGCCTGTCATTATGAAGGTAAAAAGGAAGGGGGTTATGGATAAGAGAGCAAAATCAGCATTGTCACGTTTCATAAAGAGCTGTTTCATTTCTTTTAATATTGAGAGAAATTTTTAAATGCACCTATCCAAGGCCAGGTGTAGGATAATTACTTGTGCTTTTATATACTTATAAAAAAATTGAAGTGTGATTTTGAGATTAATATGTTATAAATACATCTGCCAGTACCACAAGAACAGAAATGCTGAGGTGTTGCTACTCTTCGATACCAGAGCTGTGCCGTGTTCCAGGTGTGGGATCACCAGGTCCAGCAGCACTGGGCAGGACATTGAGGGAATTCTGCCTTCACAGCTGAGCAGCTGGGCTGTGGTGACCACGGCATCTGCCTTGGTGAACATATTAGAAACAGTTAAAATACATAATTTCAAGCATCAACTGAAATCATCCTTCCCAAGCAGAGCTGGGAAATAGTTACACTTTGTTATTGGCAGCCTTATAAGATGAACCATCTAAAACTAAAGGCCCTAAAAGAATTTGCAGCGTCTGTCTCCCAGCACGGCTCAGCAAGCTCTCTTCAGAAGGCACGTGCAATAATTAGTTGCTCTTTGAATGATCCTTGATAAACTATTCCAGATGTTGGCAGGTGTAGCTTTCTCCCGAGCGACTGGTGCTCGCACAAAGGGTTCTCAGTGCCTGCCCCGTGCCATCTGTCCCCCGTGCTGGGCAGTGACCCCTGTGTGCCAGAGCAGCAGGTAACCCCTGAGTGACCATCTGCCGAGCCCTTCTGAGAGCTGAGTCGTGCTCTGCGCTCAGTCTGCTCCGGCCAAGTCTTGCCACCCACAGGAGGTTAAACATCACTTTGAGCTGCGCCTGTTTTTCGCCTTAATTTGGCCGTGTGTGAAAGCACGTGTAGCTTTCAGGAGGAAAAAGTACCATCTCTTCCCAGGGATTGAAATGGCTGCGCTGCATATATGATCCTTTTTAACTTATAAACACATGTATAGTGTGTGAGCTGCTACCTCCTGTGGAGGGACAGCAATTCCCACGTCAGGGAGACTGAGGTGGAAAGTGGGAAGATGCAAACCCATTTTTCCCTCTGAGCACACCCCAGACCTGAGCAGTGCACGGTGCTTGTGCCTTTGGGAAGGTGCAGTCGGCACGGCACGTTCAGCTTTGCGAACACAGCGAGATGATAAATGGATGTGTAGATGTTCCAGGCAGTAAATGCCTTGATAATTCACTGGGGGGTAGGACAGGAACGACCCAGGGCACTGCTGAATAAATCTGTGGTGGTGTTTGTTGCTGCTCTCGGCTGTGGCTGCTGTTCAGCTGAACTAAAGCTGCAGCTTTGAGCAGCTACACCGAGGAGGCTCCTCGGAGAGGTGGGAAGGCACGGCAGGAGGATTAAGGCAGCGTGGTGCTGTGTCTGCCCTCACGTTCCCTAAAAATGGTCTGCTGAAGTGTTTGCATTTGTTTGTGGTTTGCCTAATTAGGGCAGAACTTTGCACTTTTCAGTGTAAACAGTGATCCTCAGGGAACTGCCTCCTGCCAGAGAAATGGGAATTGCAGGAATGTGAAAGGCAGGATTTGGGCTGGCAGCACGGCCTGGCTGTGGGCTGGAGTTGTGCTCCTGGGGCTGTGTTCTGTGGTTAGGAATGTAACTTGCAGTGTGCATTTATTGGGTCTTAAAGCTAAACAGGACTTACAGAATATATAATTATGTGGGATCTCCCAGCACCAAAATGATGGAGACTGATCTGCTTGACTTGGGTGTTTGTGGTGATGTGCTGAGAGGGGTTGTGGTCTTTTGACAGAGATCAAGCCCCAAAGAATGTATCTTTGGTTTACCTAATCTTGGGTTAAAACTGACCCTGTTACTGGAAGATGGGTCTTTCCTGCTTTGGGCCCTGGAAAGGTGGATCCTTCCCAAAACACAGAGGGCATCTGGCATTTGGTTTGGATCACGTTCTGACTTTGGGGTTTTTCACTGGCAAACACGGGCAGGAAGTTCTGTTTCTTCTTTCAGCTGTTAGAAAATAAGGCTTTGGAGTGTCTTGTGTTTAAAAACACTTGGTTTTGATGCTGCTCCAGATCAAATACCAGCATTTTGCCTGCCTTTGGAAGAGGATCTCTCTTCCTATGTAGAATCTTTTAAAGGTGCAGTGGACACAGATGGGAGATCATCATGTCCTTTCATTCCATGGTAATGCTCTGAATGCAGCCTAAAGCTCATGTAACCCAGAATTTCTTCATGCTGGAAGTTGTTCTGAATTGATATTCTCAAACCATCACAAGTTACAGATTACCAGTACAACTGCTTGGAAAAGTACATCTGTAGATAATGTGGAGGACACAAACAATCTCGAAAGAGGGAAGGCTGATGCTGTTAAAAATTACCTGCTTCTAAAGCAGCTTCCTCAGGTGACCAAAGACAAGCCCCATTCAACTTAAGTGTAAATGAAAGTTTTCAAATAAAACCTTCTGGGTAACATGCACATCACATCTTTCTCATTTTCACTTTCCCATTAGCTACAGATGTGGAGCAGATGAGTTCCTCCTCTCCTGTCCTCCCTATGAACTCCATGGGCAGTAAGTACCCCTTTTCTTGCCACATGATAATGTGGAATTTATCATTCTGAGATAATCCAAAGATGTGAAATGATACTCCATGATATGTATCTAAAACTTCAAGAAGTTTTAGAGCTAATGCTTGATCATGACAGTGGAGTTGTGCATAGGTGAGAGCTGATGAGGTATTTTTCACAGAAGTAGCACAGACCAGGTCTGTACGTGATTATTTACACCAGCAGAATGCAGGTTGTGTAAGATCCTTTGTCACCAGAGGGATCTCAGTGAAGTAGATGCCTGTTTGTGAGTGATATAAACCCCTGAGGTGATGGTAAATTATGTTGACAGGGAAGTATTTATCTGTGGTGTTTCAGTATTAGACTTGGAAGTGCAGAGCCTGGAATTTCTCAGGAAACTGAGAGCAGTGGGTGAAATCCTCTTCAATTTCATGGTAATTCTAGGTCTGTAACTTTGAAAATCTGAGCTGCTGGACACCTAAAAACCAGGGATTCAGAATTCCTTCTTAACGCTCCATCTAGTGGCCTCTGCCGTGCGGAGGGACCAGTCGATGGGATCCACTAGATGGCAACAGGCCCCTGTCAGACTGGTGGGACTGGGAAACAGTGCCCTTAACAGAGGGCTGAGCCTCTGCAAACCCCTCAGTCAGAGCAGCTTCTCATCCCACTGGTTGGGAACTCCGTGGATTTTTCAAATCTGAAATTTCAAACAGCTTGTTTCAGAAACAATGCTCAGATGGTCAAGCTGCTGAAAGCTCTCCAGGGCAGGACATTGTCCCTTCCAGGTGCCATCGTGCTGGGGGACTGGCACTTGTGGTTCCTCTGCAGGGGGAATATGTTCTTGCTTTGTGGTGAGAGCAGCTGTGTGGAATGCAGGTACGACAGGCTCCGAGTTGTGAATGTTAATAAAACACACCTCTGCAGGCATCTAGCCAGGTTTTCATGCAGTCGATCATTTTTGTATGGAAACAGATAATTCCACATGCATATGTAGAATAATTTGTCATTTAGAGATGTGTAGGTTATGGTGATATATTGGCTAATATTCTGTTGAGCCTTTGTGGCCTGACATAGCTCAGATTTACTACTCAAAACAAAGCTGAATTTTCCACAGTATTCTCCCAGCAGAATGTATCTGCCAATAGTAAGAGAAAAGGTGTCCAGCATGAGCTGAATGACCCTCTTTTCCCCTTAAACAACTGTATGTTATTGCTACTCTGGGTTTGTCTAGCCACAGCTTTCATGTGTTACCTTTTGCTAAACTGAAAAATGCTTGTCAAACATCTGTTCCCTATGAAGATATTTATATAAACTTTTGATAAACTAAATAAACCGAGCTCCTTGAGTTCTTTTGCTGTCTCCCTGTCTGTCGATCCCCCCGTCAGTGCTGGTGGGCAGCAGGTCCCTGAAGTGCTGGAAGTGCTGCTGGAGCCTCCAGCACGGAGAGATGAGCCCTGGCAGCTCCTGCTGGGGCAGATCCCAGAGCTCTCCAGCTGTCCCACGGCTGTAGAGGCAGCACTGAGTGTGCTGGAGCTCAGCATCATCCTGATACGCTCCGGGGCAGGCGGATCTGTGGGGTGGTGGCTCTGGTAGGGAGCGAACAGTTGGTGCCAGAAACATCTCAAACTTCCCAAGCATGGATTTAAAAACATTCTGAACATGTCTGCTAACCTGTCTTCCCTTAATAAGTTTTTTCCCTTGCTGTCTCATTACCAAACATGATTAAAGCAAAAAAAAACAACTTTGAGGATTTCTTTACAGCAGAGTAGGAAAATGAATTCTTAAGCTTAGTTGTGCATCCAGAGTCTTTAAGATCTGTGGAGTGTCTGCTGAAGCCTTTGGCTTGTTGTGCATTGGCAAACAGGGTGATGGCCCCTTTACTGTAGTTTTCCTTGTTTGTCTGAAACGTGTTAGAGTAACTGCAGTGAATTATTTTCACATGTCCTTGCAGTAAAGATGAACATCTCTGTCAGGACTTCTGTATTTTGCACTTTCATGTAAGTGTACGTGGGGGAAACCAGTTGGCTGAAATGTCTGTTTAAAATAAAGCACGAGTACTTTCTTGTACATCATGTAAGATGTCGCTGGAAAAAACCCAAATTGTGCACTCTCACTTCCGAGGGAGCCTGCCAAGCACGCTGAAAAATCCGAGATTTCAAAGGCAAAATGTCAAACTGCATAAAAAATGAGTCATTCTCGTTTTGATAATGGTAAAACAATTTGGCAGCCGTGCTTTTGGGCCGCTCACTGTTACATTACTGTAGTAAATTCCCTCTACCAAAGCACCACACTTACCCGGGGTGTCGGTGGAAGTGACTGAGCAGAGCCCTTCACTGTCAGGCCCAGGGAGGTTTTTTTCATAAAGCCCCACTTTTGCAAAGTTCAGTCTGGGAGTGTGTAACTGTTGCATTTAGTGGAGTTGTTCCTGTGTAGGATTGAACGAGTTCAAGTCTTTCAGCAGAACAAGCACACGGATTTATTTTGAATATTCACCAAACTGGAGTTGAAAAGTCATCAGTGAGTTGTTCTGACTTGAACTGTACAGTGAGCTGAGGGAGACGGCTCCTGTGGGATATCAGCACAGCGTGCCTGAACAGGCTGCTGCAGGATAAGCCTGTAAACAACTGGAGGAGGAAACAAGGCATGAGAGAAGTGCTTGGACCCTCTACTGCACAGGGAGTTGAGCGATACCACTGCTGAGCAGAACGGGATCCACCATCCCTGGTCTGAGTGGCCCCTCCTCAGAGTGTGGGGGCATGAAAGGCACATGCTGCTTTTACTGCTCTGTGACAGTGGCAGAGTCCCATTCCTAGCCTGTCAATGCAAAGCCCCACAGCCTCAGTCCTTTCTTGTCTCACTGGTCCCTTTGTAGGACCCAGTGCTGGGCTCACTTAGGAGGAAGTTTCATTTCCTATCACTAGGTAAAGCTGTAGGTTTACACTTTACTGAATGTGAGATATTTACCAACTGGGTGTAACTTTTATTAAAACTGAGTTGGTTCCTCACCTGTTCTGCCCCTTCAAGAATCCCTGTGCAGTTCTTAAGTTACATGATGCTTTTAGCACTCGTACTTGCTCATGAAGGACCTGGATGACGTGTCTTGAACCTCTCTGGTGGGATAATGGCACAGTCATAGACCTACCTTACATGGTTTTGTGAAGCAGAACTTGGGTACAAGCACTTCTTTGGCAAAACCGTTGCTTTTCTTGCCAGAAAACTGCCCAGGCCGTATGAGCTTGTATGGCCTTGGCTGTGCGAGGCTGGTCCTTGGCTGGCTGGTCCGCAGTTTGCATTCATTGATCAGTGAGTTGATAGAAATGAAAACCCACCGACAGCAATGAATGTTGATTGCAGCCATGAGGTGCTGAAGATGCTGCTCTGCTGGGATGGTGTTGTCACATGGAACATGCTGACCTCAGGACGTACAGCTGTTTCAGGGCTCCTCGGAGTCTCGGTGGTTCTGGCAAGCACACTTGGACTGGGAGAGCAGTAGAGTCTTCTTTAGAAGCTACATGTAGAGTAAGATAAATCACCCTTTTTTTTTTTTTTGTAAAGGTGATTATTTTTGTGTGGTTAATCCACTTCTACTACAGATTTTTGCAGCTGGGAACACCTGGTTTGAAGTTTATGGTTCTCGACTCCACGTCCACCAAGGGCTTGAAAGTGGCACATTCTAAATTCTTTAGAGGCACAATGTTTTCCAACTCAGTGAGGGCTGGGCCTCATCCCAGAAGCATTCACAGTACACCAGGGTGAGACATCCTGCTTGAGAGCATTTA
>JAWWES010000038.1:913567-928856 GCA_035583135.1 Lophotriccus pileatus
CTGCTCTGCTGGGATGGTGTTGTCACATGGAACATGCTGACCTCAGGACGTACAGCTGTTTCAGGGCTCCTCGGAGTTCTTGGTGGTTCTGGCAAGCACACTTGGACTGGGAGAGCAGTAGAATCTTCTTTAGAAGCTACATTTAGAGTAAGATAAATCACCCCCTTTTTTTTCCTGTAAAGGTGATTATTTTTGCATGGTTAATCCACTTTTACTACAGATTTTTGCAGCTGGGAACACCTGGTTTGAAGTTTATGGTTCTCGACTCTATGTCCACCAAGGGCTTGAAAATGGCACATTCTAAATTCTTTAGAAGCACAATGTTTTCTAACTCAGTGAGGGCTGGGCCTCATCCCAGAAGCATTCACAGTACACCAGGGTGAGACATCCTGCTTGAGAGCATTTATCATGCCCTCACTGAGGCTGCTGCTTGGCTATCAAAAGAACCACCACCCCACCACCATCACTGAGGTACCCACGGCTCTTGACAAGTGGTTCACCTCTTCGAGCAGCTGTTGCTGAACTCTGTGTGGTTCAGGATTTGTCAGACCTCCTGGATGGCAGAAGGGCTCTGATGGTGGAGGTACCTACCAGCTGAACCACCTTCTACTGACAGAAAGGCCTGTTTAGTATTTTCATGCCCCTTGGTCATTTGACAGACGCACATAAAGGTGCCAGGTGTGCTTGGAGGGAGCAGCCTGAAGTTTCAACAGCCTGTGCTTTCTCTTGGGCCTCAGACAGGTATCTCTTGTGTTAATCCTGCCCATCTGTCACTGTATACGGAGCAGAATTATCCATGTTACAAGAGCTCTTTCTAGAGCAACTCAAGACACCCTGGCACGTGCTTTGGGTGCTCCGTGGGTTCTGCAGTCCTGGGGGGCAAACCCAGTGCCTGCACCCTCTGACGGCACCGGCTCTGAGCCCACAGCCCTGCCCCGATCCCCCAGCTGGGGTCGAGAAGGTTCCACTGAGGTGCCCCCGTGCCTGGCTCTCTGTTCCTCTCGAAGGAAGGCTGTTTCCCTGCCGGGCTGGCCGGGGAGCGACAGCCGGAGCCGCGGGAGCAGCTGGGCTGGCCGGGAGGGAGCCGCTCCTCGCCCGCGTTCCCGGCCAGCAGCTGCTGAAATCGAGCACAGGTTCCTGGGAGCAAATGAACTGACATTCCAGAGCTTTTTCCAGCGAAGCTCAAGTTGCCAGCCCAAATGGAAACGAGGTTTCCCTCCTGATCTGGCCTGTATTCTGCTATTTTGAACATACACCATGCTCAGATTTGTTTCCAAGTGTACCATATGGTGCGGATATGTTCCTGCTTTTGTGCTGCCCATACAAAACCTTCCACTGCTCTCATACTCTGTTCTGTGGAAATTCTGATCTGGTATAAAGTTTTAATTTTTTTTTTTTTTTTTCTTAAGAGAAAACAAACATTTCTTATGCACCAATGCACTTTTAGAGAAAGTAGAACTGGAAAAACTCAACCTCCGTAGCTCTTACTATAATCTGTAAATCACGACCTGTTAATGGCAACCACATGTGAAATCTCTGAAGGATCAGGCTTTCCATTCAACAGAGGGTTTGTGATAAACCTCAAGGTACAGTCAACGGTCGATGGTTTTTTCTAGTTCTCAAACTCACCGACAGCGTTGAATGTTCACTGAAGCTATCCAAAGATGGCTGTATACATGCACTGTACATATTTTCCATGCATATGTTTTCCATAGACTGGCAGTGGAAACACTGCTGAGGACTGCACATTCTTTATTGTAAAGTCTTAAACTGCAAAGTATTTTAATTACGAAATGGAACCACAAGGACTAATGAATTGCAGAAGTGTAACACTGGTTATGGATGCTGAGTTGACTTAGTGTTCCTTAAAACAGCTTTGAATATACCAGAATTCCAGTTGTGGAAAAGCCTTTCCTCCTGTGGATATTCATAGTCTCAATAGCTGCAACTAAGGGTGTTTATACTGATTCAGATTTCTTTATAAAGTTCACTTAAAAAAAAATAAAGTTATGGGGGCACCTATAACTTCAAACCAACAGAAGTGAGAGCAGGGGATCTGCTTCTTAAAGGAGTGCATAATCTCTGTCTCTCTATTTCTACAGCTTCTGTGCCCCCTCTTCTTTCCCCTGAAAAGAGGAAAATGGGATTTATTCTCTTAAAGTCTCTATATTGGATCTAATTGTCTCCACCTTTTCCACCTGGCTTGCATGGTTTGAGAGAGGAATTATCTGCAGTTTGTTTGTTAAAAATTAAATCTGCTGCTGTATCTGAAATAAATTTACTGTGACTGAAGTGGAGCCTACAGAGTCCACGGGGATAATTTACAGCTTACATTCCGGAGAGCTGCTTTAAACTCAGAGCATTTTCTCTTGTTGTAGGGATGATAAGTGTCTCTCTGAATATCCTGAGCTAATACATGTACCTTAACAGTAAGTGTATTGTCTAATAAAGTACTTGAAGCAATCTTGCTCCAGGAATACAGGCTGCAGTCTGCACTTAAACTGATTGATTTTAATGGTATCATTAAACATCAACTGATACTGAAAATCAAAAGAATTCTCCCAAAATTAGTCTCACCTTTTTCTTGCCGTCTTTTGGAGTAGGAGCTGGTGGAAAGAACAAAGACAATTTGAATTAATCACAAGCAGTGCTCAGCCTCGAGTGTTGAGCCTCAGGAGTGTCCCAGAGTGGAGGGTGACTACATGTGGTAGGTATAACATAAATCAAGGAAACCGAGTTCAAGTGAAGCATGAAATTTTGGTTTTAACAAACCAAAACAGTGTGTTTATATTTAAACTCCATTGTGAGAGAGGCTTTTTTCTCAGTTCACTACTTCTTCCTTCTTTTATACCTCCACTGACCTTCGAGGCGGTAACTTTCATCTCCTCCTTTCGTGATTTTAGAGCTTGAATTTCTTCTGAATGTTCAAAACAAACTGTACATGTTATTTCTATACCCTGGCTGTACACTCCTGCCCCCTTGCAAAGTTCAAAGCTCTCCATCAAACTAGATTTTTGGACAGATTCTGAAATGATAAAACAGTTCTCTGGGAACATTAAGTGGGCAATATGTGCAAGGCACACTCCAAAAGTTACAGTCTGCACTGAACCTTAACACACCTTCCTCTCAGACTTCTTTGGCTTAGGAAGCACCAAAACCAGCCCAGTGCTGACAGTTGCCACCTCTATTGTTACTGCTTAATTGTTATTTTCTGTCATGAAGCAAGCCTTAGGTGGACCCGACACCCTGCCCAGCTGCTGGAGGCAGGGGCCATGGGGCAGGGTCCCTTAAAGCCCGACTCTGTTAGTTCTGTGCGTGGAATGCCTTGTAAACTGGGAGCCCTGTGAGCTCACCAGTGGAATGGCACCAGCCAGGGGGGCACTGACTGCTGCCTAGACCTTTACCATGAAAATACTGTACATTCACAGCATGTGGGGTTTTCTTTCAACTTACAGTGGAGAGAGTGGGTTTCTGTACCAAGAAAATGGTTTCCTCAAAATCTGCATACAGACCCTGAAACACAGAGGTTAAACCTGGTAACTGGAGTACAGGCCAGGATTTAGTTATTTTGTGGATGTTTCTGCTGCTCTGGGTATTTATGGCGCCTGAACAATTCTTACACCCTAATTCAATCATTCTATTAGCTCCTCACAATAAGGCTTTTATTTATAGCAGGGCAGGAATCCCAGCAGCACTGCCCTAAAGTATCACTAAATAAATTTAACATATGCATATGGTAGTAAAGCAGCTTCCCTTTCTCTCCCCCCCGTGCTGTAGCTGTGACTCTCACAAGGGAGGTGTGTGACCCCAGGGATGGAAATCGGGGCCAAGACTCTGCTCAGCACGACAGTGTCTCCCTGCTTGCCTGGAGCATCCCTCTAAATGCCATGGGCAAGCACACTGGCTTTGTCCTGGAACAAGCTTTAACTGTAATATAAAAATGTGTTTTCTTTGTCAAGGTGAATGACTTCAGCAGGGCAAGCATAGAAATACACCTTGGGGAGACAGTGCTGGCAGTAATTTTAGTTATTGCTGTTTCATTGAAATTTGGGTGCTGAAGTAGCAATGCCATGGTCAAACACTTCAGACTCAACAGTCTTCTACAATTAGCACTGGAGATTAACTGTCCAGAAATTCCTTGGTCTGACACTTTGACAAGTCTTGGGACTACAGGAAATCAGGGACAAAGTCACAGTCTGTTCGCTTTGCCCCTTTAGGATGTAGTGCTGTGGTGGTGATCCTAGAGAAAATAAACGCAGAGCTCTTCTGGGACCTGGGAGAAATGCTGCTAATACCAGTTTCCAGTGATTTATGGAGGACTTATCAAGTCCTTTTGATCTCATTCTGAGTTGACAAGCTTGCTTGTGGACGCAACATACCCTAGACTTTTGTAAGGTGTTTGACTTAATACCAAATGACAATTTAAACTGGTATGATACAAATTTGCTGTGGCAAATGTTAAAAGGATTAACAAATGACAAACGGGGAGGTCTCAGTGCAATTCCAAGTGGGAACTTGATCCAGTTGGCACAGCCCTGGACTGACCGTTGGCCACGTCCTAAAGCATCCTGGTTACTGGCCTGGGAGAAATGGAATATCCCATTTTAGCAGACTTGGGGGTTTTTTTAGACAGAAAAGTGACACAAATTTGGATCTCTAGATAAATCAAGTGTAAATGAACGCTTTAGTACAGTCAAATGCAAAGTTACATGTTTGGGAACAAGGAATACAGACCATGTGTGAGGATAAAGGACTCGGCCACATGAAGCAGTACTTGCCATGGAGATAATTAACTGCATGTGTGTGCACAAGCTGAGTCTTACTACTGTGCAAACAATGAAATATTGAACAGGAACAGAGGCTGGTGCATCTGCATTTAGTTCTCCTGAAATTGCTGAAATGATCCTTCATCCACTTCTGGCACAGGCTGCCCTAAAGACATCACTGAGCTGAACAGGTTTGTGAAAGGATGAGTGGAGAGCAATTAAATAATCAGAAAGACTGTCACCAGTAAAACAGAGTTCTCTGAGGTAAAACAGCGAAGGCTCAGGAGTGCTGTCCTGTTAATATCTTTACCTGCACAAATGAGCCACTTGGAGCACAGCAACCCTGCCCTGGGCTTGGGAATGGCTCTGTCTTCACAGGGGGGAAGCAGAACCTTGGCACTGGGTGTTTTAGCAGGCAAAAGTGACTCTTCAGAAACTCAAGGCATGAATTTCCATTTCAAGAGCATATGAAGGACTGGGAAACTTTTTTGACCTACAGGGATATGATTTTGCAACAGAAGTATATTAGACACTCCTTAGTCTTGAAAAAATTTTAGACTAAGGCCCAGCAAGTCCTTTTAGCAGAAAAGCAAAATTATTTTGGTTTTGCCAAACATGATAATATTTTAAAATAAGGCATTTGTCAGTGAGCTAGTCTGGACGTTCTTGCAGTCTGACAACCCAGGTTGAGTAATGAGATGCCATGTATTTTTTTAAGCGCCTTACTGCACTCTTTCTGAGCCATTAAAATGGTGAAATCGTTGTATTTTTTAAGCACAACTTGTTTTATCTCTCTGGAACACACACGCAAGCCCTCAGAATGAAACCCTCCACCTCCTGGAACCTGCTAAGGGAAGTGTTTGTCAAATTTGCTTGTAGTGAGGAGGGTGGTGGGGGCTGGAAGGCATGACCATGGGCAGGAGCTGCCTTGCTGACCTACTTACACAGGAGTGATCGCCCTGGATTAGGCTCCAGCTCCTGTCCTGTCCCCAGACCCGTTTGTGTGACGGGACACGCGATGACTCCAGCCCTGCCTGCCTCCACACCGAGGGCTGAGCACAGCCTCACCCAGGCAGGCTGGGGAGGGGATAAGGAGCTTCCTCAGGACTGTAGGAGCTGCCCAGCACCCCAAGGGTGGTGCAGGGGATGCTGTTCTGAGCAGACCTGGCAGGGATGGGTTTGGAGGAGGCTGCATCTGTGAGCTGTTTGTACCTGCAGCTGCAGGGAACAAAACTGACCTCGGCCCTGGATGTCTCAGTAACTGTTGTCATCCCATTTCACAGAACTTCAGAAATTGCCTTTGTTGGGAAAAACTACCTTGATGTTTGGGACCACTTCTGAATTGCAGCTCTTGGCTGCAATCAAAGCAGTTCTGACTCTTAAAATACAGTCAAACCAGCGGCTAATAGATGTTTGGAGGATACAAGGAGGAGAAGCTCACACATTTCCTGCTAATCATCTCCTGTCTTCCAGACATTTTTCAACACACAGACTTCTGGAGACAGGCCTCTGTGCCTTCAGTCACCAGGAATGCATTTTTCTCTTCATGAATTTGCACCGCTTCCCTGTGAACTTTTATCCCCTGTCTTTTAAGATAACATTTGTTGCCATGAAGATGACTGGCTGTGTTAGATCCATCACTTTTAATGGAGAGGAATCTCAGGTGTCCCCCTGATGGATTCCTGCAGTTGCACTATGCCCTGGCACATCTGACGCTGGGTAAGCAGCTTTGGGAGATATAAATAACACTGTCTCTTCTGCTGTATTAAACATGCTCACAGTTCTCCATCCCTGCAGTACTGCACTGCTCCAGACCCAGGACACGTTACACTCATTGTGCTGGTGAATTTAGGATAAGTGCTTCTTCAGAAGATCCTCCTGTGCTCACTGTTCTCGGCCGGTAACTCCGTGTCTCCGAAGATCAAAAGATTCCCCATTAGCTGTGAATTCAGGCATAGTTCCTGTGCCTCGGTTTAGGGAAGGAGAGAGATGATCCTAACTGCAGATGATTCTGTTACCGAGATTGTTTTCTGCCTTTTAGCATTTTAGAGATTGCTGGCAGAGTCATCGGTCTGACAGTCCTCACAAAAATTAGTTCTGCTGTTGCAGGGAATTGCCTTGTTGTGCTGAGCTTGGAACGAGCTGCACTTGGCCAGTCTGTGCCAGGGCAGGGAGGGCAGGAAGCTCCGTGGGTTCTCCTGCTGGTCCCACAGGTCAGGCTGATCCCCTTGTTAGTGCTTCTGAGAGGTGAGACGTAGCTGGAGATGAGAATGGCTCTGGCATTAAGGTCCCCCTGGGTTTGGTGAGGCAGTGCCACCGTGCCCGCGTTGTGTGGCTCGCCCCGAGCCCACCCCAGGGTGGGGGTTTTACAGCCATCATTGCAGTTTTCCCAGGGGAGATACTGAAGACATGCCCAGAACCTGCACCTGCAGTGGGAAAACAGGGAAAATATACTGCAGAGTAATGGGGAGAGAAACAGGAGGTGTTTGTTCTGTTTGTATGGGTTGATCTCCAAAGACTATACTAAAGTGTGATCCCTGCTGCATAAGGACAGGTCCATTCCTGAGCAGGATGTTTCAGAGATGGCTTCCTGGGACTCCAGACCAGGGACATGACTCCAACAGAATCCCCTGTTCACACACTGATCATATACAACACTACAAAAATAGAGATTTTCTTTATATGCTAACTGGGACTTTTATATTTAATTCACTGTTTGAAATATGAGCAATTCCAGGTGGAAAAAGCTTAGGTTATCTGCTTGGGAAGCTGCAGGCATGGAGAGCGATCCAGTGAAGGATTTGCTTTTCATAACCATAATGTCTTCTGATTCGTTGGTAACTGCCCCTTTGAAGATAATTAGTTCCTGTTTTTCAGCTTTATAATCCAGCAATTCTCATCTGTTAAGACTTCAAGATTTGGAGTTCTTCTCAAAAGAAACACCTGTAGGATCTCACTTTTTGGCTCCGTTTTGGCAGTGTGGCACCTCCAGGTCAGTTTTACGCTGCCATCTTGTAAGACTCCCTTTCATGATACACTCGGTGCAATAAAGATTTTACTTCCAATAACTGTAAATAACTGAAGCAAAGAAAATGACATCACGATAACATTGTAATGAGCAGGAAAAAAACAGGTGAGGATCCATTCTCCCCATCCTCCTGTTCTTCCCAGAGGTTATGAGATTTCTTATCCCTTCCCAGCGTTGTTCTTTCCGCGAGTGTGTCTTCCTTGTGAGCTGAAATGGTGCCACACAGAACAAGTGGTGATGTCACTGAACCTCTGCAGGATCCATCTTTAAATGTTCTTCAGGTGTTAAAATTTAAAATAGAAGTGTCTTCAAAGACTCTTGTAGAACAACTAACTGTGATTTGGGGAAAAAAAAAGAGGCAGGCTCTTCTATCTGGTTACCAGGCAAATATTCTGTTGGAAGAAAGACTTCCTCCCCCACCTCTTATATATTTAATTTCTTTGCTTTTGTGTGCTTTTAAATATTGGATGGATGTGGATATGACCCCCAGGTGTGCAGGACTCAGCCATTCTTCTCTGAATTATACATTTAGCCTATTTGAATGCAGCCATCATGTGAAACAAAAAGGAGAAAATGTACTTATGTTCATTTAGAAGAATGATCTTTGGATAACGTCACCCAAATATTGCCGGGTTTTATCTTGCCTATAAAATAAATTGGTCCCAGTGTGCTGTGAGATGCACATAAAAGTTTGAATATGAAAGTAGTATAAAATTCAGATGAGTTGGTAGAACTGGCTTTAGAATTTTGAAAAAATGGGAACAGATTTCCTAAGTACGATGTACGAGGCAGGGATGCAGTGCAGATTTTAATCTGTGAATCTCAATCTATTGGCATTTTTTCTTTTCTTTGGTGCCCTTTCTCCTTCTGTTTGAGCCTTTTGTCCTGGGGTGTGATGAGAGCACAAGTGTTCCAGATGTGCTCTGTACCCCAACATGATGAGTCACAGAGACTAATGATGATAATGATGATTATAATGCCCAGGTCTGGTCTTTGGATTGTGGGTTCTGCAATCACTTCAGTATTTTTATAGTTTTAGCACTGAATTCATTGGTGTTTAGAAAACCTTCTGCCCTTCCCTCTCCCCAATACTTTCACTAACAAGAGGGGGGTTGCATGATCTCTGTTCCAGTAATTGTTTTCTACCGTAACAATTAAGAGCTGCGAGAGGAGAGGAAATTTGTCATAAAACGTTCCAAATGGAAATCTGCTTTTATGTGGTTTCAGAATGGACAACCCAGCAGGCATAGGTGGATGTGCTGTACAGTGTCAGGATTCAGAGAGCACCATCCTTATCCTCAGTAAACACGTGGGTCCGGGAGGGCCGCCTGGATCTGGGCAATCCACAGCAGCTCCCCTCCCTGGGCACCACAGAGCTCACACAGATGCAAACAAAACAGGCTCACTCAAATATTTCTGTATGTTCTTCTTTTCCAAAGTAGACTGTGGAAATATTGCATCTACCCACTGGTTACTGAGGGTAAAAAATGAATTAAATAGGGCAAACAAAGCTGCAGCTAAGCTATTATGTATTTCAGATTGCTTAGTATTTGGCATGTGGACCAAATGCTTTAGATTATAAGGCATAAGCCTTTCAGAACCTTAAGTTATTTTAAAATTGAATGGATGACAGGCACAGGTCTGCTGCATGGATTTGATTTTCTTTGTGTCTTAGCAGAAGTAGTAAGCAATGTCTGTAAGCATCTAATAAAGCTATTTTTTGCTGTTACAGAGAGGTTTGCTATGAGAAACAGAACTGAGAGAGTACCACATTTTCAATAAAACAAATTGAACAGATTCTCAGAAATCTAGGTCACAGTAACAGATGACCTATACATGGTCCTAGTTTTTGATGCAACTGTCTAATCTGCTCTGAGAGTACTAGCCAGACATCATTCCTAATTGACCTTGATATTCAGTGAACAGAAAGAAAGCTAAAGCCACATGATATTTAAATCTTTAGCAGAAAAAAAATATATGGCAAACTTGAACGCATCCTGTTTTATAACTAGAAACCTTTTTAATGTGAACCTTGCCTGCAAACGTGTTGATCATCTTAAAAATCTGAATTTGAGGCTCCACCTAAGGAAATAAATCTGACTACCAAGAGCCATTCATCGCGCCCAGTTCCAGGGGAGGGTTTGATGTCCCCGCATACCCGCGGTCTGTAGCGCCCTGTTGGACTCCCCCAGCCTCTCCCGTGCAGGCCCAGCGTTCTCTGGAGCTCTCCCTGCCCGGGCTGGGGGGCTCAGCTCGGCACAACCCCCGGGGACCCAGCTCTGGTTATGTAAACGGAGCCGCTGCCGCTCCGGGGCACTGCGTGCGTGCAGCTGGAAATGTAAATATGGGAGACTGGGAATTGCAGCGCGTGGTGAAACCCTGACCACCTCTGCTCGTGGCCCAGACGGATCCTTTTGGTCATCTCGGGCTCGAGATGCAGCGTTGTTTACAGAGGCACTGCGGATGGCACAGCGGAGGAGAGGGACGGGCGCTCCTGGGCTAAAGTAATTATGGAGAGCCCAAAAGAAACAAAGTAGGAGAGCCTTGAATGCTCATATGACAAGGTGTTTTTCAAGGAAACTATAAAGTGATTTAGGTTAGCAAATTAAGAACCAGTCCCGGTAGTGCTGGAAGGTTTGGGATGGGTAACATGGATAACGTATGGCTTGCTGGAGCAGTTCCCTTTCACTGTGGCTGCACTGGACAGGAGTGGCTGTGTCACCGCAGGGCTCACCGTGCCTGGGCTGGAGCCACATCAGAGCACACGGCCCCTGTCCCCCCGTGCCAGAGCAGCTGGAGCTGTGCTGTGGAGCAGCCTCGTGTGAGCCGAGGGCAGCGCCCGGGGCGGGCACGTTCCTGCTCCGCGTGCCCGTCCAGCCCGCCCGCCGCGTTCCCCTGCCCTTAATCACGGCTTGGCATCTCAGCCCAGACTGTCTGGCCTTTCCGAGGGAAACACGGGTTAACCACAGCTCTGAGGAACCCAAACTGGGGAGGATCCCAAAGCAGGACCGGTGCAAAGGGACCTGCTCCCGGGCGGCAGAATTCCCGTTCCCAGCCTTCCCGCAGCATTCATTCACGCACATCACATTTAGGTGGCACAACAACTGCCAGGGCAGGAGGGCTCTTGGGTCTGAGGTGCAGCACTTGGCCCTCACAGTTTTACCCAGGTCATCCCTGGCAGTTGGGTTCATTTCTTTGTGTTACAGCTCAGGGCAGCTGCAGATGGTTTGAGCTTCTCTCCGGCAGAACAGGGAGATCAGGAATGACTGAGGTCTGTTTGAAAAGGTGATGTCACCAGTCTGTATGTCCGTGGTGCTTCTCAGGGAAACACATGCTTCCATGTTACCCTTAACATCAAAACACCCAACTGTTGTCTTTTGAGTTCTTAACGTTTGAAACTGTTGAGTGCTATTAATCAGTGCTGTGGGTTTGAAACGATTACAGCATCTGCTGGCTATTATTAAGATAAAATGAAATTCTTAGGATTCCACATTTTTTGTTAAATTGCCAAGTCTATTGTGAGATCTCAGCATACCTGACACATTTTTATTGGCAACCAACCCTGTAATGCAATACTGTATATTAATGGTGGGATTATACACTGCAACTTCCAAGGCTGTTAGTGGTTCGGGCTTTTTAGGCTTTCCCTTGGAACAGCCATAGCTGGAGTTGGGAAAACTGACTTTGGAATTATCTGTTACTTCTATGTGCAGTTTAAATAAACCCTGACCACATAAGAAGAGCCATCAACATCCTTTTCTTATGTGCCTGATGGGATTATTCCCATGTCCAGGCTGAGTCTGCGGATGTTGTCGGGGGCAGGTTATGCCCAGACATTCCACTTATGGCTGTTTTGATTAGGCAGAAGTTCTTTTTGCCAAACCTATAATGTTCTGGTTTCCATTCAAAACTATCTGCTTGACAGGTACTCAAACCCTTACGACGCAATTGCAAGGGCAGAATTTAACTTTTTAGCACATCTTTTTTTAGGCAGCACTTTCAAGGGGTAGGTTTTAAAGTCAGCATCCAGGTGAATTAGTGTTACAGGTAACAGAAAAGTTGCTGTATTTTAAGAATACCACGGAATTTCATCTAAAAGTGCTTTGTAGACAAAGCCATCAATATCCTTACATTTATTAAAAATAATAATATTTTTGTCCAAAGGCTTATTTTAGCTAGGTCCTTGCGGGTTTGTCAGTACCAGCAAGAAAAAAAATAATCAAAACAGCTTGATTGTTATCTACCCTGATTCTTATCACCTAAGTTTTACTGAGAAGTAATACACCCAAGGCATTGTACTCCATCAGGAGGAGAATTCAAGGAAATTATATAATTACTCAAGACAAAACTGACTCCTGTGAAAAGTATTTACATTCATATTTGTATTTCTAATGTTCCGATATAGCAGCTGAAAATTCTATGAGTTGGCCCCTCACATGAGCGGGTGTTTGTTAATCATACAAGTAGCACCTTTTTTAAGAGTGTGTTGGTTTAGTCATCCAGCCTTTTTTTGTCCTACATTGCTCAAAGGAAGAGTGGAAGCAAGTCCATCATCTGTCTCATGGGCTGGTGCAGAGCATCAGCACCGCTCTTCCAGGTGTCTCCCAAATATCCTGGAAAATGGACCGTCCTCACTTTAAAATTCTTCCCCTTTCCCGAGCTCACGATTGCGTTGATAAAATGTGCTTAATACGGCAGCAAACAGCCCAGCGTTTGTTTCCGTGTTCTATGATGCTTTGTATCTCTGCAGCTCATAACAAACACGCACATCTCCCAACTGCAACATACAACTCTCACTTTCACTGTTTTTCCCGGGTGAAAAAGAGCCAAGTGATCCCATTCCCGCAGTGACGCTCCCACCTGGAGACACCCTGACACTGCGTGCCTGGGGGAATTCCAGGAGTCTCAAAATCCCGTCGGTCCAGGTGTTTTATGTGGCGCTGAGGTGGTAGGGGAGGGACAATTTATGGAAAAACACAAGCAAAGAGGAGGACCAGCCGCGAGCCTCCCGCTCTTTGGGTGAGGATTGCCCCGGCCGCGGCGCCGCGCACAGCGAGGGGTTGGCTTCTCAGCTAATAAAACCCGCTGGTTGGGTTTCTAATCTCAATAATTTCTGCTCATTGGCTCCAATCAGCGGATTAAAGCCCAGTCTCCGAGCAGTTCTCATTTTAACTCCAGACTGGGGGGGAAAGCAGGGGAAATGGGAGGTACCAGACACTGAGCGCTTTGGTTTTTCTTATTTATTTTGGTGTTTGCCAAGTTGACACAACTGAGCGATGTCCTCCTCCACAGCTGGTACTGGAGCTGCATGGAGTAGATTTACTGAACCTTTCAGGATGAAATCAGCTGTCCAGCCACCACTAGAACAAGTCTATTAGAACACCACCCCATCTCAAGCTAGACATCAGCTGCCTCGGTAACAAATCTCTGCTTTTATAAACACTTCGAGGTTTTCTGTCCCCAAATTCTTTTAATTTTCCCCTCCCCACTCTCCCCAAATTAAAATCTCCAGCCAGATCATACTTCTGCCTTCCAGACCCAGGGCAGCTGAAAAGTAACCATATGGACTTCATGATTTTATGTACTGCGACAATAAAGCTTTTATGACATTCTAGGTGGTTAAAAATGGCAGTCAGGAGCTCTTAAACATGGCACAGGCATGTTGCTGTTCTGAACCGACAGACCTGCCAACAGTGCATCAAAAGCTGTAATTTCCTGTGCAGTGAAGCCCCTATCTCTGCTGCCTCCAGCTTTGTGTCCCAGGGCTTGTGCCTGTGTGCTAACAAATCTCTATTGTCCAGCGGGGCGAATAGTGGCTGGGACCAAAGAATTGCTGTCTGGTTTCTATTCAAATCCAGGTAGTCAGAGATATGAATGGAGTTTCTCGAACAGCCATGTGAATAACCTCTGCTCTGCGTGGAGCTGCAGGCGCTGCCCGGCTGCTCTGCGCCGCGGCTGCGGGGAGCACGCCGCTTGGAAACGCACTTTTAATGCTCCTCGTGGCTTTTAATACTTATTAACTCCTAAAGTCCGCTATCTCGCATTCCTGGACAAAACAAGGAGGGTAAATCGTCCCCTTCTCAACTTTCTGAACTTGTGGAGGAATTCAATACTCAGAGCTTTCGTAACGGGTTGGTTTTGCTGAGAAAACGATAGGAAAAGTTTATGAAAATTATTTTCTTGAACAATACCGGATTTTTAAATGTACACTGACCGTGTTTTATCGTGCACAGAGCCCAAGTGTCAGAGCTAATCACTGGGGAGGGTTTGGGGGGAAAACAAGTTAAATTTCTTTCAGGTATCTTATACAGAACCCATTGTGAGCGTCACAGTAAATCACTGCAGATGGTCTGGGGGGCCAAAGACGTTAGATTTCTTCTAGATGTTGTATACAGAGTCCATTGCAAGCATCACAGTTAATCACTGCCGACAGTCTGAGAGCAAATATGTTATATTTCTTTTAGAACAAGTTATGATAAGAAAAAATCGAGTATGACAGAGCAAGAATTGGAGGAATACTGCACGTGGGGGCTCGTTTTATTGCATTTTTTTTTGTATTTTTAATGGTTTTGGTAATTAACGTGAGGCTGACGGAATCAAGCCCTGCACGGCCACAGAACCAGACCTCCGACACCGGGGCTGTCTCGCCCCTCTGCCACCACCACCACTGTCGCTAAGCTGTCGCCGGTCGCGATAGTGTCCGCGGGCGGGGCGGCCGAGCGCTCGCCCCCGCAGGTGCCACCGAGGCCAGACAAAAGGGGGTCCGGGGGCTCGTCTCCCTCTCGCCGTCCCCGCCCGGGGCTCGGCGGTGCCGGGCGCTGCCGCCGCGGGGCGGGGACGGCGTGTCTGGGGCTGCCCCCCTCCTTTGTGTCCCCGTCTGGCTCAGTTCCTCCCCGCCAGCCCTCGGGCGACACGCGTGTCTGGTTACCGACCCGCACCCGCGAGCAACTTCGGCGCCGCGGAATCGCTCGAGTTTCTGCTTCTTCACCGGGGGAGGAGGGAATAAAGGCGGGGGGTGCTGCCTGTTCCCCCCTCCCCCGGTACCGGCGGGGAGCGGCTGCTCCAGCTGCGTTACATTAACGGATGTAACATAGATATCTATGCATACATGTATAAAAAAAAAAAAGCGCTTCTGTTGGAGAACAAAGGAGCACGTGCAGAAATGAGACTGGAAAAATAAAATATAAATAATAAAAGAAAAAAATAAAAAAGCCCCGCCGGCGGGTCGGGGCGCAGCGCCACCCCCGCCCCCCCCCGGCGGCTCCCCCCGGCCCGCCGGCGCTCGGATTAACGCCTTACCTGGCGGGGCGCTCCCGGGGACGGCTGAGGCGCTGGGCTGGCTCTCCCCCGAGTTGCGGGCGGCCCGGCGCTGCCGAGGCGGCGGAGCGGCGGCGCCGTGTGGGTGCGATGCGGGCGGGGCGGGAGCGGCCGGACCCGCCGAGCCCCCGCGGCCGCCGCGCCCGCGCCCCCGCCCCGCTTTTATAGCGCCCGCTGA
>JAWWES010000038.1:929046-941156 GCA_035583135.1 Lophotriccus pileatus
CTGTGCGTGCCCGCCCGGCCCCTCCGCCGGCCCGGCCCCGCCCCGCGGCCCCGCCCGGCTGGCCCCGCCGCGGGGCTGTCAGCCGGCCCCGGCGGGCGGCGGCGGCGGGGCCTGGTGCTGCCGGCACCCCGAGCCCCCGGCCGGGTTATGCCCGGGCGTTCCGGGCCACCGGGAAACTGGGTCACGGGCAGGGCCGGGCAACGGCGCGAGGCCGCTTCGTGGTGGCGCTTAAAGGCTCCTGAGATGTGTCAGAGCGGCTCCAGCGCCTTTGAGGAACGCGGGGGTGCTGGAAAACCCCGGGGGCGTCCCCTCTGGAGCGGCTGGATGATCCCCCAAATCCCATGGGCAAAGCTGCCCTGAACCACATGTGACATTGAGGAGCTTCTCCACACGGTTTCGTTTCCCTTCCACTTTCTAGCACAGCAAGAAGGACTTTGCCGTTTGTTTGGCAGGACAGAAATAAAACTCCTTTAAGCACGTTCTCAATGAGGCCACCTGAGGATGAATGAACTCCACTACCTCGCTAGTTTCAGTGATTTGAGACTGACAAAACTCTAAGCTGCTCCCACTTGTTGGTGTCCTCCAGCGGTGGAGGTGAAACAAGACACTGGGATGTGTCCAGAATCACACAGAGGTGCGCTAACTTTGCTTTTGTCAGGTGTTTTCAGAGGGAACCCGAGTCTGAGAAGTGTGGAGAAGTTAATGTCCATGTTTTGTTTTCTCAATCTCTTTGATGTTTCTTAGTCTCCTTTCTTTGCCTGTTTTCAGTCGTTGACCTTTCTTCCTTCTCTGAGAACATTTTGACACGGGCAGGCCAGAGCATTCGACACCCTCCTTGGAGGGGAGGGTGGACTGGATGGCTCCTCAGGTCCCTTCTGGCCTACAGTCCTGGCAGGTTCTTTGTAACCCTGCGTGCGTTTTGCTGTTGTTAAGTGCTTTCAGTAACTACTCCCGGTGGTCCTGGGTTCCTCTGCTTTGGTGGCCCCGCAGCCCCAGTGCCCTGGGACAGCACACCCGCCGGGGCAGCTGGGGGTGGTGGATGAGGGAAGGTGTCCCAGCGGTTCCTGCCCTTTGGCTGCTCACACTGAACTTGGGCTGGATGAGTTTTTTGGACGTGCCCTGATGTCATTGGCAGGGATGCAGAGGAGTGAGAGGGGTGGGTCAGAGGGCCCTCGTGGGCATTCTTGACAGGCATTTCTGTAGAATTCCCCCTCAAGGGCTGGATGAATGCATAAATGAATGGAAAACGAAAATGAAATGAGAAAGCAAATGACAGTTACGTGGACCTCGTCCAAAAGGAAGCAGTTTGGAAAGAAAAACTAAAAAAGCTTGACATGCTGCTTTAATGGTGACCCAGGCTCGTATCAGTGCCATGCAGCTGCTGCTGCTGGGGATGAAGAGGTTCCCACCTCCTTGTCATGAGTGTGAAGGAGATAACTCATATCTGCTGTCCATTCTGCCCATAATCACCATTCTGGTAACTTTTCCAGTTCCCAGACAGCTTCCTCTGCCTCCTCTTTCAAAGATTGTCTTTCACTTCTCAAGTCACTTGGTGATTTTAGTGATTCTACTGAAATCTACAGTTGATGCCGTTGTTAAAATACACTTTCTGATGCTTGTTGAGTTATGAATGTGCTTCTGACTTAAAAACACACAACATCTCTGATCCTGTTTATGAAAGATAAAGATGAAACCTTAAGAGTGTGTTTGAGGGTAATATGAGCTTTACAAGGCACCTGAACAGCTACAGATCCCATTTTAATATTCACAGAAATAATATGAAAGTCCTCAATACGAAACATTAGGGTCTAGAAAAGGGAACAGTGTTTTGGCACAGTGTATAAACACAACCTCATGCCAGTCTCTTTCTGTCCCCACATCAGAGGTGATCTTCAAATGGCTGAGGCTCTTGAGTGTGTGGAGGCTCGTCCTAATTCTCTTGCTCTCATTCTCAGAGCACCAGGTCCTGTTCAGTTGGATGTACGTGGCAATTGCTAAATTAGAACTGTGTTTCACTAAGCCTATGGAAAACACTGTTTCCTATTGGGAAGTGAACAAGTTCCCCAGGCAAGGGCACTGCAGCCGAGGCTGTTCCTGCCAGCCGGAGCCCGGCCCCGCAGGACCCTGTCAGGGGTGATGGGGCTGGGGGCAGGACATGGGGTTTTCAGCCCTTCAGATGTTTCACAGGGCTGTCACCAACTCAGTGTTAGATTCTGCTGCATAAAATGTACCCGAGTCAGAATGGAAAAGCAGTGGAGATCTGTTGAGGCAGCTACAGGAGAGGCGATGCTGGTACTCCCTTGTGCTTCTCCCAGTTATTCCTGAGTCGTTCTGGCAGTTCCCGTCCTGCAGTCAGGGGGAGGAGGAAAGAAGAATCTTCCAGTGAGTTTGCTCATATGCAACATGCTGACCCAGACAGACCTGGGGCAGATGGGTCTCGTTTCTCTTCAGACCTCAAAGCCCAGCACGTGAAGATATGGGGGGTTAAAGGGTAGGATATGTATGTCATCTTTATTGAGAAATAGAGAGAAATCCAGAGTGTTAATCTGAACCTCCCCTCTTCCACCACCCCAACATGCAGCACTGCACTGGTTGGACCAGCTAAATTATCTTCTTATCCCTCCCCATTGCTGTTTTCTTCCTTTCCCTGGGCAACTGAGACGTGTCTATTGCCGAGTTTATTCAGGCAAGACTGTAAAAAAAGTATTTAAGAAAATAGTTTGGAAAAAGTTAATTTGGGTCAAAGGAGGATTAACTGAGGAAATTGTTTCTTTACATCCTTCTGCTAAGAAGTAAGCAAGGAAGAGCTTGTTGAGCCCATTTTTGAGGTTATTTTGTATGTGCTCTGTCCTTTCAGTAGCTGTCATTTCTTAAATCCATCTAACTAGATGAGGAAGGAAGGAGATTCAGTCTGAGAGCAAATTCAAAGTGAAAAGATTTGGCCAGCGACATGATGAAAGGGATAAGTGTAGGTAGAATGGGATTAAACAGAAGTATTCTTGGTATTGAACACATGGCTCAGAAGCCTCTAACAGTCTTTGTAGCCTTATTTGAAACCAACTTTCTATTGAAAAGGCAGGATAAAACTAATTTCAAAAAATCAATGTGAAACTGAGCGAGATAGAAATTGTTTGGTAGAATTGATAGGCAGTTATGAAGCCTCATTGCAAAACATCAGGAGCAGCATCAGGGAAAGACTGTGCCAGAAAGGCCAGTTGGATTTGGAGAGGGTGACCCAAAGGAGCTGTCGGTGGGGCCGGAGTTGCCCAGTGACAGCAGCTCTGTGCTGTGCAGGGACACAGACCTGGCTGCAGTGTTCCCCCAGCCCACTGTGCAGGGGAGGCAGGGACAGACAGCACTGGGTTGCCTTCCCACTCCTCTGTGCATGTCGTTCCCTCAGCTTTAAACCCTCAGTTCAGAGGAGCAGCCTGTAAAGGTGGAATTCCCTGGGCCTTCCGAAGAGTCCCCGTTCCTGCCGTGAACGTGTGTCCTGTGTGCACAGCAGGACGGGGGTTGGTGCTGCAGCCTGGCACAGAGGCAGCCCCGCTCCGGGGTGTGCAGAGCCTGTTCTCACCACTCTGGGAGTCAGGGAATAGCTGGAATTGTCTCACTCGAGGAGTAAACACAAGGGCAAAAGGAAGGCACAAGACCAAAACTGAGTAAGAAGTCAGTAGAAGAGCCAGAAATGGGGGCTGCTAGCTCCGTGCATTATTTGTTGTTTAGGGTATGCTGCCAGTATTAATAACAAAAGAATTGGCTGGGTTTCCACATTTGGGCTATGAAAAATGCATGTGTGTGTTGCTGCAATCAGGGGAGCGCTGTGCTGCGAGGAGGAGCGCTGCAGGTTAGCACTCCGCCAGGGTCCCCGTGGCTGCTGCGCCTCGGTGCCTGTCACCTTCTGTAGTCATCAAGTGGATAAAGAATTTTTGTCATGCTGCTTCATGAATGAAGCCTGTGCTCCTAAAGAGCATAAGAATTAGCTCTGAAGTGTGCATTAGCACAAAACCGAGGATGTTGAAAATCATAAAAACTAAAATACACTCTCACTCCATTTTTCCTTTCCCTTATCCTGTCTCTGACAGGGACGGAGTCTGGGTTTAGTTTGTCATGCTTTTTTTTTTTTCCATTGGCTGCTGCTAAAATGCTTGGGATTGTGGAGAGCTACCAGCCCTTTGCTTTTAGCATCATTCAAAAACCTTCCATTTAGAAACCATTCTGATATCTTGGTGGTTTTTTTCTTCCTCGTCTTTTTTTAACTACTAAGGAAATTTGCATGAAAATGGAATCATTGTTTCTGAAGAGTTCCATCTGCTCCTGCTGCTTATTCTGGAGCTGAAGTCATAATCCTCCGCTTGTGAAATTTCCCATTGAAGAGATTTTTGGCTTGTTATAGTTTCAGCACAAAATTTCAGAACAGAGGAAATATAGATGCTTCACCTAGAGAAAAAATAAAAGAGAAAAAGCCTTGAGATGACATCAGAACTGCCAGTGCATCTGCAGTCAATACACTGTAATTCCATAGGGACTGAGAGAGTAGGAAATAGGACAGTACGAGAGGTGTGAGGGGTTTGGGGTGGGAAAATGGGTTTCCTCACAGCGTCAGAGCTTTAAAGGGCTGGGGGTAGTGAAGGAATTGTAATTTTCTGCGTGGCTCGGTACATTAGGATTCCTTTCGGTGGAAGGGAAGGGGCAGGATTGGTTCAGGGCAACAGGAATGCTCAGACCAGCCAGAAATGAGCCAAGTCCCTCTAAAAGAGCTCTGGCCAGAATGCAACTGCCAGGCTTCTTCCAGGGAGGATCCATGAGGCGGATATTCACGTAGCCGCTGTCATAGCCCTGTGCCTATTTCAGAGGAATATTCTGCAGACAAGAACAGGATTTTGCTGTTGTAATTCCTTCTCTTCCTGGCCTTTACATGTTTACTTACATGTATGTGCGATGCCGAACGCTGGCGTGTGCCTGCGCGTCAACGCCGGCCACATCCTCGCGGTGGAAGCAGCGGGGAGCGGAGAATCCCGTGGGCTGGGAGGTGACACTTGTCCTGCTCGGACCTCTGTCGCTGTGCAGAGATGCTGCGGGAAAGTGGGTCAGGGCGGGCAGGGCGGCGGGGCCGGGCGGGACCCCGCGCTGGGCACGGATCGCGTGCGGGGCCGCCGCGCCTGCATCCCCGAGATATTCCGGGAGAATCGGTGACCTCCTTTCGCATCCTCATTTACGGGATTGTTTCCCGCACCACCACGTGCGGTGTTGGTGGAGAACGTTGCATATGCATGAACCAGGCTGTGCTTAGAGGAGGTAACACACAGTTCTGCTCGGGAAAAGCGGTTCGTCTCCAACATTCGGCGTTTTCTCTATTAATTAAATCGTGGAGTGCACGTGTGCCCCTGTGTGCAGCACCCGTGCTCGGGGGATGCCCTGTTAACCCTTCCCAGTATTGGCAGTTTCCAGAAGAGCTCCTGTCCTCCTTCACATGCCCCTCCTGCTCACCTCCTGCACTCCTGGGTTATCTCCTTCCCCATGGGATGGCTATCACGGTGCATTCCTCCTCCTCTGGAGCAGTGCCACGTGCACACTGCTCTGGAACTCCAGGAGGTGGGTCACAGAATCAAAAAACAGCTTGGGTTGGAAGGGACCTTCAAGATCATCTAATTCCATCCCCACAGCCCCAGGCAGGGATGCCACCCGCTAGACAGGGTCAAGGGGTCAACAGGTTCCATCCTGCTGAGCCCGGTCCCCCGGCCAGGCACTCCCTGGGCTGCCTCTGCACATCCCTCCCTGGCTTGTTTCCACTTCTCTCTGGCTGTTGGCTGCTGAACTCTCCCACTCTGTGAAATCTCTCCATGTGTTACCCCTCATAGGACCTGGCTCCTGGGGATGTTAGTCCACAGCTCTGTCTGCAGTCAAGCATAACCATTAAGAGTTATTGAACTTCATATACAAATCAGAGGTATAATTTACCCCTTTAGGGGCAAAGGATGGCTGATACCAACAGATCAGCTTCTCATGCAGCCATGCTCTGTGAGCTCCACAGGAAACACAGCTGAACACAGGTGTAATTACTGCAGCTTCCTACCTCTGTTTTCTTGCTGTTCTGTATCACCACAGTGCTCAAGTACCAGTGATTTAGGAACCCTGGACATCTAAGCCTCACCCTAATCAGTCCCTTGCTCCCTTCTTTATCTCCTCCATCTTCTCTCTTATCTGTCCCGGGCCTTTAGAGCCTTTTGAAGAGGTAATTTCAGTCTGCTGCTCTGGTAAAGCCTGGCTCAGGCAGGTGAGGCACTGCTCAGCTGCTCCCTGGTCCAGGTTGGGCTGGGACAGCCTGTCCTGCTCTGCCTCAAGGCCAGCTTTTATCCCAGGACTCCCATGGAATGCACAGTTCTTACCAGACAGCTGTGCTGGTCTCTGCCACGGTGGCTTTTGGAGGGTTGTTGGGAGCTGAGGAGAAGACACTGGATATAAGGCACCAACCTCCCAGCTCAAGGCACAAACCCTGATATCCCAAAAAATTGATGAGTTGGACACATTGCAATAGTAGATATTGGCAGAGGATAATGGACTGCATTGTGTGGATTCTGAATGCTTTCAGAGAAACTGGTACTGGGCTTCAAGGATAAAGAAATACTGGCAAATTTATATTATATTCTGAAAAAAGAAGTAACATCACTTCTTTGAGGGGAAAGCCTGTGCAAAAGTTTGCTATCAGCTTTGGTACCTTCATTTTTGAGGAAGGGTCCCTTTCCCTTGTCTGACAAGCACAGGAAAGCAGGCACTTTTCAGATCTGTTGTGTGTGTCGGGTCAGTTTGGTTTGTGCTACAGGTGAGGCTGTGAGCTCTGCTGCTGTCACAGGTAGGGCTGGGGCTTTGCTGTCCTCCAGAGCTGCCCACAGAACTGTGTGTGAGCTGCAGTAGCATGTACATATCCTTCCAAACATAGCTGTTTCTGTAACTCCTTTGTTTTCTGCTTTTAAATGAACTTCATGTTTTGTTTCTGTGTGCAGAAACCCAGCCACTCACACGTATGACCCGAGCACAAATTCTGCACGGCTACAGCGAAGTTCCAAATGAGACTAGAAATTACATGTAGCTCTGTGATTTAATTTTCTCTGACATATTGAGTCTATGTTTTAGCCTACAGAACTCCACAGCTGTGCCCTAATTCTCTTTTCCTTGTGATCTCAACATCGCTGCCTTTTAAGGCATTGCTATTCTTGGATCTCAGCAGGACACCATGTTAGACTGTCACCCTGCTCGCTGTGCTGCCAGTGCAGAAAGCAGCTTCTCCCTGGACTTGCAGAGAATATGTGCAAGGAAAACTTTGGAGCAATTTAGTGGGTGCATGAGACTAGATGAGAGTGCTTTACATCCTACACGACAGTACATACTGAGGTGGGGGTGTAGGGGTTGCTCTGTGACTGTGATCTGAGGGCATAGGGGAAATGTTTATATTTTGTCACAAATAACAAGCCATAGTGTAATTAGGCTTTGGGAAGACTCACACAGGAGAAGGTGGATGTCTTGTTTGCTTTAAAGAAGAGGGTTACTGCCCGTGGGGTATTTATGTTCTGTTTTGTTAGGTGACATTTGTATCTCTAGAACTTATTCCTGATTTAACCAAATATTGGCTGTTTGTAATCCTGGTGTGGCCCTTATCTAACACCTTACAATTGCTCCTGGTGACATAGTTCAAGCCCAGTTTGCTAAATTTGGCGTAGGGACTTGCTGGATGTGGTTTAGGCTGTTCTGACACACGGTGTGGCACCTCACGGTGAGATCTGTGGATCTGAGCATCGAGGGTGTCTCCTGAGAGGAGCAAGGGCTGTTTTTGGGAGTACATGTGTGCAGTCATCACAGCTCAGCACAAAGAGCCCCGTAGTTCTGCTGATAAGATGCCTGGTGGTGAGCACTGGGAGTTTTCTATTTGCCTTGTTTCCAAGATATATGATAAAAACCCTAATGCAGATTTTAATTTTTAACTTCTAAAAAACGGCGTGGGCTTATCTTGGGTGAGCCACACGAACGGATCATACCGCTGGAATGCCAAAAATTCAACGGAGAAATCCAGGCGCTGTCGTTGGGGCAGATCATTTTAATTTCAAACCTGAATCTTACATGTTTCCTCTAAAGCCAGCTCGCATTTCTCCCAGCACCTCGTGCTGCGGAGGATCCCTCCGGCTAAAGCCGCTGCGCTGCATTGTGGGAGGATTTATGGAAATGGTCGGCAGCCAGCGAGGCCGGGAGAGCCGGGAAGGGAGCTCTGCCTGTCTGTCCGTCTGTCCAGAGCACACAGAGCTGGGAGAGGGACGGGGAGAGCTTGTTTGCTTTAGCTCACCTGCCATTTTCACATTCCCAGAGCCAGGAGAAGCAGGGTGCTCGCGGGGGTTCCGTGAGGTTCCAGTGTTTCTCTGGTTGTTCCTGCAGGGAGCAGCTCAGGACAGGCTTAATGAGGGGAAATCAACCCCCCTAATTCAGGGGCCGGCATCAGTCACGGGGAAAGGTGGATTCCTCCAGCAGGCCATTTAGAGGCATCTGTTAAGAACTAATCACAGTCCTAATGTGGGTGTCCTCCTAGCACAAGGTTCCTGCACAAGGAATTAAGTCCCCGAATTTGCCAGCAGCTGCTCTGGAGATGCTGTTCCATGGCACAGTGTAGAGGAGCTTGGAGCCTCTTCACTCATGAAATTTGGAAATCTCCACGGCCTCGGTTCCAGGTCTGGTGTCTGTTGGTTTTGGTCCCCTATAAATTCACTGCTTCAGCAATTGCTGTGGGCATGACCCACTCCTGCATGTGACCCACTCCTACATGTCCTGCAAGGTCAGTATTGCTGAAAAGCCATTCCTTCAGCTGTGCTCCAGCACATCTCCCACTCCTGCTTTTCCAGCAGACTTGCTCTGGTCCTGGATCCTGGGTCCCTTCTCTGCTGAGATGCCTTAATGAGGCCGAGGTTTGTGGTCAGGGCTGCTGACAGGAAAGAGAAAGGGGAAAATAAAAATGAGCATAGGAAAGTGTTGTGAGAAGAGCTTTACACAGCATTCGTGGGATTTAATGTCCTGAGGACACAGAGGAATTCAAAGAAATAAAACCTCTATGACAAATCATAGAATTGTTGCATTGCATTTAATGTATTTTAATTGACTCTGGTTTTGTCCCCCGTTGGTTTTATAGTGCTGTCATCTGGAAGACAAAGTGTAGAGCTGTGCTTTCCCAGCAGAGCTGTGCCTGTGTCTGCACTGGCTGGATCTAGAAGACCAGACTTGGTGCAAACTGGATAATTACCCTGTAAATGAACCAGAGCAAATGTAGGTTTGAGAAGCCTCTTCTAATGTGAGTAAAATATTGACTAGCTACCAATTAAGTTAGCATGAGGCTGGATCATGTGGAAAATAGCATGTGAAGATGTAGTTAGACTGTATCGTGAGACGTGTGTACATCGGGATCAACTTGATATCCAAAAAATTAGTTCCACCACGTGGAATAAGTTCTTGACTCCAAAGCAGACACTTGGCACAGGGCAGATCCTCTGCTGCTTCAGCCAGGGAAGTAGCTGGTAATTAGAGGTTCATCTTCTGTGAATCACCACAAAAGAAAATGAGGGCACAGTTTTTGAATGGCTTGATGAAAACAGAGGGATGTTGGGATTAGAGATTCGTGGTTTCTTCTCTGGGCTGGAGAAGAGCGTGATTTGTCATGGGCTGCACTGTTGGTGTATCCTGCCTGCTCCTCTTCCTGCCTGCTCAGTTTGTCTGGAGCTTGTTTGGATTTGTTTGTGCAGGATGACCACTTTTCTCAGTTTCTCCTCCTTTCCTCCCCGTTTCTGAAATTAAGGGAAATTCCTTAGTATGGAGAAGGCCCTGTTTATCTTTGAGCAGCTTCCTTATGTAGAACAGTTTTATGACTGTAGGAATTCCATGCTGAAAATGTGCTGCAGTCCTGGGGGCTTGTGTTGTGAGCAGCCAGTTGTAGCTGTTACCACCATGCACTAGCTTTCCTGCTCAAGTACATTATCTTATTACCATAGATTTAAATATTTGATTTGCAAAATGTTGCTGCCTGATACTCCAGCAGTATCATATAAGACACATCACAATAGATACTGAGTTTAAAGATTGTTTTAAATGGCTTTAATACAGACAGAGGTCAGAAAAGGCAAGATAACAGCAGAAGAGGCTATGTCAAAAAGTAATTAGAGCAGGACAAATGGATTGTGCAGGCATGTCGAAGGCTGTTATTTCTGTAGGCAGTGAGTAGGAAAGGTGTTAATGTAATGTGACAGATCTGGAGCAAAAATGAGGGTGCAGGGAAAACAAATAGGAGCTGACCAATGGAATGGTTTAAATTATGAGGTTTGCTTTAACATAATTTGATTACACATGAAAGAAATGTTTAGTGTAGTTTCTTTGAAAACCTAATTGTCTTAAATACTGCATGTTTGATTCAGCCTTTACACCCAGAGCAGCAGTCTCTGCACTGGGGCAGCCCTGCTCCCTGTCAGGAATGGGCATGGCAATACTTTGTCCTCTGTGGCTTCACAAACGAGGGGAAGATGGAAGATTTTTTTCCTCTAGCGTTAGTCTAATAAAATTGGCTCTTCTTTGAGTCACGTACATCTTAATTTGGGACCTCGTGCTGTCTGGGCCTCAGAGCAGCTGGTAGAGGTGATGTGTGAATTATCTGGTTTATCAGAAGGAAAGGATGAGGATCAGGTTTAGGAGAAGGAGTACAGGGAGGTAAAAGGTATTTTTTCAGAATTCAGCTCTTGCCCTGTTCAGAAGTGGGAGCAATATTAGTAGGAGGGGGGAGCAGAGCAGAAATGCACAGATTTCCAGGCTCCTCCAAAGGACTGGACGGAATACAAAGATTTAACCTCCCAATCAGTGTCCTCCCCTGCAGTGTTGTGCTGAAATCACACGAAATAAGGAATTTGCAGCCAGGACAGCCTGTGTAGCTCACGGCAACATCTCCCTCACATCTGCAAGAGCAGAAAATAAACTATGAAAGCGTTTTTCTTGAGGAGCCACCACTGCAGCTTTAAGCTGGGCCCTTCACATTATGGCTGGACAGTGAAAGGGGATGGCAAACCATGGACACTCATCCCCCTAAAACAGGGCCAGCTGTGTCACTGGCCCACCTTGCTGTGCTGGTTGCCTTTCCTTTCTGCTTTGAGGCCCTCTAGAAACAAGTTGTATTGGCATGAGGATTTTTTTGAGTGTGGGGTTTCTCCTGCCCTGTTGTCCCATGCCTCTTTCTCTTCCCTCAGTTGCCCTTGCCATTCTAACAAATACATTTTCCACAGATTTTGACATTTCACAATTTTATTTAAACGTGGCATCATCTCAAGAAATAATTGTGGTTTATAGGGGGTTTATGGTGAGATATGTTTTAGGTGGTAAATCAGTCAGTCTCCAAGCTGAGGTTGGCAGAGGATCTTACAGAAGCTGAGAGCTGGGGTGATGGGGTTTTTTTGGGGGCAGTGTGCTGTTTTCTGCATGGATGTATTCCTGGCCAGCTACCTGGGAACAAAGGGGAAGTCTGGGGGTGTTGTCAGGGTATACCAGATGGTTCCTCCATAATTTTATTCCCATTTTTGTAAACTCTGGAAGGACATTTCTGATCAGCTTTTCCTTTTCTTGTTTAAAAAAAAAAAAGATTACAAACTTCAACAAGTTAAATGGAATACTCAAAGAAGACTGGGGGAGTAAAAGGACTTACTAAATACCTACTCTTAGGGAGAGAAGAGCTAGTTGCGGTAAAAACAAAACCAGGGTGGCAGCCCCTGAGCAGGACCCATTTGTGTCTCGGTGCCCTGTGGTACCCCGGGAGGTGAGGATGCTGCAGAGCTGCTCGGGGCAGTGCTGGGGCCAGGAGGGCTCTCTCCCCAGAGCTGAGGCCGGAGCCGGTGCGAGGACAGCGAGAGCTGGTGCTGAAATGCGGGTTCGCAGCGATCCTCGGCAGAGCCCGATCCGCGCTGTGCCCAGTCCGGTGTGACTCTCGGGGTGTGCTGTGCAGGGCCAAGACTTGGACTGGATGATCCTTGTGGGTCCCTTCCAATGCAGAGTGTTCCGTGGTTGTGGTTGTAGGTGGCGGCGCTCCGGGGTCTCTGCGGCCCGGC
>JAWWES010000038.1:941256-961497 GCA_035583135.1 Lophotriccus pileatus
TGTGGGTCCCTTCCAATGCAGAGTGTTCCGTGGTTGTGGTTGTAGGTGGCGGCGCTCCGGGGTCTCTGCGGCCCGGCCGTGTCCGCCGGTCGGATGCTGCCCTCTCCTGTCCAGCTCCTGTCCAGCTCCTGTCCAGCTCCTGTCCAGCTTCTGTCCAGCTCCTGCCCAGCTTCTGTCCAGCTCCTGCCCAGCTCCTGCCCAGCTTCTGTCCAGCTTCTGTCCAGCTTCTGTCCACTCCTGTCCACTCCTGTCCAGCTCCTGTCCAGCTTCTGTCCAGCTTCTGTCCAGCTTCTGTCCACTCCTGTCCAGCTCCTGCCCAGCTCCTGCCCAGCTTCTGTCCAGCTTCTGTCCACTCCTGCCCAGCTCCTGCCCACCTCCCCGTTCCACGCACATTGTGTGAGAAGCCTGGAGCAGCCAGGTTGTTCCCAAACAGGATTTGCCCCAGCTCCCATGATCCAAAGCAGCCCCTGAGCCTCTGTGGTCACAGCAATGTGTTGGTGCAGGTACAGGATCTACATCTGTAGTTCTGAAGGTTTTTTTTCCTCCTTTTGCCATCTGACCTGAAATTTGAGGAAACATCCTTATTACTGTTTGTTTGTTTGTTTGTTTGTTTTTCCCTGGGGATACAAAAAATTGCTGCTCAGCGCCAAACTGAGATTTGTAAATAGTGCTCAGAACTATAATAATTACAGTGATAACAACAAAGTTGGTCTGTTGTTGATGTTATTAAAAACATCAGCAACTGCAGCAGGCTGCTGTAGCTGTGTGAATCCAGTTTGTCTAAGTCAGCTGTAAAATCATCTTTTGGCTTTTCAGTTTATCACTTTAATGCATAAAACTTTTTCTGCCTCTTCAAACCCAGGAGAGACTCTCTGCCCTCTGCCCTACGGGCCTCTCCTCATTTCCTACATCCTGCTAAACGTAATTCTCTGCCCAGGTTTGGGATGAAAAGTTTTTGACTCATTTGTGCTTACACTGGCTGATGGGTGCAGTGGTTCTCTGGGTGGGATATGCTGGGACAAAGCCTCTCATCTGATTTTAGGCATTTTCTACATGATTGTATAAAATCTTCATCAGAGTCCTCACTTATTTCATCATCATCCTCTTCCTGCTCAAATTCAGGAGGGCTGGAAGATCCTGTCTGGGTAGATCTCTGAAAGTTTATCTTCGAATTATAATGCAGCTGTGGGGCTGTCGTTGGCAAGGGGGACCCAGCCCAAGGACTTCCCCATGTTTTCCAGAATGATCTGACACTGCATGCCCCGATTTGGTTACTGGGAGTTACAGGAGATATGCTCCCAGAATGGATAGAGTCATCCCATAGGAAGGGAATGGAGCTCAATTGCCTGCTCATAGAAATGTAAAGCTTCTCCCTTTGCAATTCTCCTTTCTTGTACTTTCCCGCTAAGGCAGTAAAACCATATACTTCCCATGCCTACAATCCCATTTGTTTTCCTTTTTTCCTCTGAAGGCGACCTCTCTGAGGAGCCCTTAACCTCCCCCTGCCTTTTCCTCTTACACAGAGCTGCTCTCTGCTGTTTGTCACCCACCAAGGGAGGTGCAATGAAACGCCTCTTGCAGCCGCCCAATAGGCTGGGATGGCAAATTCGGTAGCCAGGCGAATAAAAATATAACCAACCAGATAACCCTGGAAACTGATAAGAGGATTCTATTTACACAGTGACCTATCAAAGTAGTAAGAAGGAGGAAATTGCTTAATTTTATGTGCAGAATTATTAACCCCACACTCCTGGTGCGTTTAATGCTGGGGAGCAGAGGAATTACCCGACCTATTGTTAAACCATTGTCACAGGACGTCAGGTGGATATTTATTGTCATTCCATGCAGTTCCTTCCACAGCTTCTCTAAGAAATTTTATATATATATTTTTTTTAAATTTCTCTGAAATACCTGCATACATAGAGAGAGGGGAAGAGATTTTTGGGGGAAAGTACTGCTGTGTTTACCTGCAACCAGTTCTCTCACTGCAGTGGCTGGAAGCGGTAACGTCCGCAGTACTGACACTGCTGAGATGTGTTAATCAGAATTTATATAATTTATTCAGCTACATTTGCAAACCAGGTTGGTTCTGGTGCAGGGGGTCTTGTTCCCTGGCATGTGGCCGTTCCTGCGCCTGCCGAATCGTGGGGGGCTCAGGGGGTTGGTGCTGAGGTGCTGCCAGTGGCATCATTTGTTGATAAAATGAAGACAAAGCCAGGAGCTGAGCATTTCCTTAGGATCTATTTGTTGCTTGAAATCAAACCCACCTCGTTGTAGTTTGGTCGGTGGCCAGCTCGGTGGTGTGGGGGCAGCTCGGGGTTTGTCGCCTTCAGCGCCGAGATGTGCTGGGTTTTGTTATCCACAGCCCGGACTTTGTTCGTGCCACAAAGGGGCCGATGGCTCAAACTGCAGGGACTAAACAGAGCCCCGATTGTCATGAAAATGGGCAAAGCCTTCACTGGAGCCCAGGGAATTATGAAACAGTGGCTGTGGGTGGGAGAGCAAAAGTGAGGAAGGGCTGCCCCTGTCCTGGGGCCACGTGGCTCTGCCAGCCCCTCTCTGCCCGAATTTGGGGTTTTCATCAAAGCTTTTAGGGATTGGCTGTGGTAAGTGATGGCACTGGCAAAAGGTGCCCTTGCAGGCAGCAGTGCCACTTGCCTGTTTTTGGGCAATGGTTTTGGCTTTTACTGTTAGGAATTGGTGTCATCCTAAAATTGTAGGCGTTGGTTGAAGTAGCATCAGCTTTTTCTGTCTGGCATGGGAGGCCAAAATAAGAATCAGCCGCTCTCTTTTTGCTTTGCCCAGACTTGCTGCAAGGCTGTTTGGGTCAGACAAGGCAATTCATCTTTCCTGCCTCTTTGCCTGCCCTCTGCCCATTTCCAGTTTGGCCTCTGATTTTAGAGAATCGTTCCAGATCTCTGCAATTATTTTCTGCCCTTGGGGATTTATTATGGACAAACTGTGATGTGTATTTAATGCAAGTTTTGAGTAATTTGGAAGATTTGGGTTGTTAGGGTGATCATCCCTTTTCCCAGCCAGGTTTTGTCTATAATTGCAGTTTCAGAATTAGGAGGGGTTTTTTGATTTTTTGGTGTATCTCTGTTCAGAGCCCCAACAGCAGTTCTGGGAGCAACTTTGCGTTACCCTGAGATTCAGCTGCTTTATTTGAGCCCGCTGTGTCCCCATCACACTGCGGCCTTACAAAACCAGCGCTCTGCATTCTGGTCACACTTCTCCGAGGGGTGCCGGGAGCCAGCGGAGGGCTCGCACGGGACGAAGAATGCAGAGCGTTGGGAGCAGCACAATTGCAAACAGCTGTGTCAACAGTGCAGCCAGGCCTGCCTTACCTTGGCCGTGCGCTCCTCGCACAGCCCGGCCCCGGGAACTGCCACGGTGAAGAGGAGAGGTCAGTGCAGGCAGCGTGTCACGGACCTACACGGCAACTGCACGGATCTACAGCGTCAGCAAAGCAGAGTCTGGCAGAGTCTGGCTGGTGCAGGGCGGGCTGGCAACAGCCTGCTCCTGAAAATGCACCTGCCGTGCAGAAATGCTGGGTTAAAACAGGATTATGAGTAGAGAGAATCAGGGAAGGGTTGGGGTTAGGGTTGGGGTTGGCAGGGACCTCTGAGACTGTGTGGCCAGACCCCTGCCCAGGTAGTGTCAGCCAGAGCAGGGTGGCTGGGCTGCCAGGAGGACACCACTGAGCTCTGCCCTGCATGCACACGAGGTTATTTGCATTGCTGGATGTCACCAGAAAGCAATAAAATTTCAGGCTCGGGAAGAAGTGAAATATGACCTCTTTTGTTGCCTCTGTGCCTTGTTTATTCTGAGTCAGCCATTTCTGAGAGCACATTTAAACCCCGCGGTTCTCGGGATGAGGAACAGAGCAGACTGTGGCTTCTGAGGAGAGCCAGTTTTGAGACATCCAGACATCTGGAGGACAGGTTGGATGGGGCATCAGCAGAAATGCTTTTGGGCATTCCCTTAAATGCTGCAGGGTGGTGAGCATTTGTTTGGGCTTGGTCAAACACAGCTGAGCACCAGGACAGTTTATCAGGCACCTCATGTCTGCAGCCCTGAGGACACGTGAAGTGCAGTGTAGCCCACTCCATGTCCACAGCAGCTCTGGGTGGGCCGTGGGAGTGCTCTGCCGGGTGTGGGCATGGGAAGGGGTTTGCTCAAGAGCAGCATGGTGCCATCCTGCCCACACTGGGCTGTGCCTCTTGGCTGGTGCTGCCTGTGTCTGCTCACTTGTCAAACCCATTGATCCCAAGCTTGCTTTTCACTTGTGATTAAAAACTAAACATCGTTTTTTGGCCAGGAGTTGTTATTAGTATAAAGAAATAATCTTTATAGAGCCACAGAATCCAGAATGGTTTGGGTTGGAAGTGACATTAAAGACCATCTCATTCTACCCCCTGCCATGGGCCGGGACACCTTCCACTAGGTCAGGTTGCTCCAAGCCCTGTCCATCCTTGAACACTTCCAGGGATGTGGGAACCAAAGCTTCTCTGGGCAACCTGTATTTTCATCCTGGGGATCCCTGATTTGGGGGGGGGGGGGGGGGATGTGTCGGTGGTACCTGTTTCATACCGCAGTGGCAGTTCTCTTGACTGCCCTGGAAGTTGGTGTCAGTCGGTGTGTAGGTCTGTCAGTCGGTGTGTCGGTCGGTCGGTCTGTCAGTCGGTGTGTCGGTCGGTCTGTCAGTCGGTCTGTCAGTCGGAGTGCCGGTGTGCCGGTCCGGCCCCCCCGCGGGCCGTGTCGGCGGGGGCGTTGCTGACATCACGTCGTTAGCATAGGGCGGCCCGCGGCGGCGGCGATGGCCGAGCGGCGATGGCCGAGCGGGGCTGCCCGCCCGCCGCCGCCATGAGGCGGCCCTAGAGCCGGCCGGGGATGAAGCGGGACTCGACCTGCATGGAAGGTGAGCGGGGCCGGGCCTTTGTGCGGGCGGTGCCGCGGGGGCCGTGCGGGCCCCCCCGATGCTCCCGGGCCGGGGCCGCCCCGTCCCAGCGCCCGCGGCCGGCGGGGCTCGGAGCGCGGCGTGCGGGACCGGGAGCGGGTCCGGACCCGCGGGGGAACGGCAGCCCTGCCGGCTCTCCCCTTCGCTGGGTTCCTCCCGGGGTGCGGGGCCGGGCAGAGCAGCCCCGGGCTGCGAACGGGATTATGCAATTAAAAAAAAAAAAAAAAAAACCACGAGGGAGGGCATTAGTTTGTTTTGTGGCTTAATTTGTTTATATTTTAAACTTCCTAATCCCGCCGACCATCTGGAGGAGCTTTTTTTAGTATCGTTAATTATTGATAGTATCGGGGTCACGGAGGCGCTCGGCAGCGCCCGCCCGGCTCTCCCGGGACCGCCGCTGCCCCCCGCTATTTGCAGCCTTTTTTTTTTTACGCCTCGTGAGTGAAAACAGCGGCAAAGCTCCTCTTCAGAGTGAGGATGAAATATTTCAGGAGACAACACGGTGTGTTTGGCAGCACACGTTGGAGAAGTCGCTATTTCAGTTGTGCCCAGGCCCTGCTCCCTCAGCCCGGACTGCTGGGGATGGGTTTAGGCTCAGATTGTCTTAATTCTGCATCGCTCTCGCTGGTTGCGCATCCAGACAGCTTCATTAGGGCCGAGAGAATTGGTTTTAGGCAGGTAAGTCAGTTCTTCGTCTTACTGCTCTATAATGTATCAATTAAAAAATTAATGGTCTAATTCAGACGTCGATTCAGATTCGCAGCCGCGCCGGAGCGAGGGCAGGGACCGTGCACGGAGCTTTATTTTTCTTAAACTGGATTAGAGAAAGTTGATCGCTCGGGAGAGCGACTGTAAGCCGGGAGCGGGTGTGTGAGCGGGGGCAGCGCCGCCGGGACCCTCGTGCCTGTCCCCGGCTGCCATCCCGGCCATCGGGCTCCTTCTGCTGCGCTGGCTTTTGTTCCGAACTCTTTGTGCAACAACTGGCCGGAGTGAGGGATCCATCCTGCCCGCATCCCGCACAATGGCGCGGGGTGAGGGTCCCGCAGCGCCCCGGGTGCCCCGCAGCTCCCAGCCGGGCCGCGCCGTGGGGCGCGGGGTGGGTGTCGGGGTGAGGGAAGGGAGCACGGCCGGGGCTCCCCGGCCCGGGAGAAGTTGCATTTCACAGACGAGGTTTTGATATGCAAATGGGGATGGGTCCCAGGCCGGGGAAGGGTGATGGGTTTCATCAGCTGCCCGCTCTTGATTTATACCGACCCGAAAAAGAGCAGCTGATGGCTTCTGGGTTTTTATGAGGGTTTATTTTTGACTGAACTTTTCTTGGGCAGAAACATAGGAAGGAAAAAGACTGTGAGTTTGGGATTTCACTACTGGAAAGCAAGAGCAGAGTGAGGTGCACTGGCCTTTCCTCTGGTGGAGCATTTCTCTTTTCTTTCCAGTACTCAGTCACTGCTTTCTAAAATACGGTTCTCTGTGAGAAGAACATACTTTTACAGTACAGAGAATAAGGTTGCAGGTCGCCTCTTTCTTTCTCCTCCTCTTTTTTTTTTTTTTTACAGGAGGCTTGTCCATTTAAATTAACCTTTCTCCCAGCTGGGCACACAAATGTTTTTGTTTTAGTTCACAGAGGGTTAATTCTATTCAGCTCCCGCCAAGGCCGGCCTGATCCGGGGCAGCACAATCTGCTCTTTGAGCCGGGCTGGCCAGGCAGGACACGGGTGCCTTCTCCAGCCTGCAGTGTGGGGTGGGTGGGGAGCACGAGTGGGACGCCCCAGCCCACGGGTTGTGCCACCGAGCTCGCTGCTGTCCTGGGCCGGGGCCGGCACACAGAAAATTTAATCCCTGTGTTCATCGATTATAAGTTAAAAAAGAAAAAAAGGCCCCCGAAGCAAAGGCGCCTGGTTTGGGGGTGGGCTTGTTTGGACAATGCAATGCTCTGCAGCGAGGGGGGAGTTCCTCCACTTCTGCGGCTTGATTTTTTTCACAGGATGGTTTTCTTGAAATAAACACTGACAATGAAACAAATCATTAGGAAAAATAAGGGGAGAAAGAAACCCCAACACATCTGTTTGTATTTGAGGCATCATCAGAGGCGAGAAGGGAGCGAGATGCTGTTGGGATTTAAGTAACACATGTGTGAGATCTCCCCCTCTGCCCTCCCTCCCCAAACAGCTGGTATTTAGCAGCTTGAGATTTAAACCCAGCTAAAGGGTGCTGCAGAGGGGTGTGATAGGGTCAGTTAATCAAGAAGCAACTAACTGGTACACAGTTGAAAAGATGTTAAATATATTAATGAACTGCAGTGCTGAGTGTTGCCTGTAATCTTTTTTTCAGTGACAAAAGATTTTCTTAGCTGTAAATCACATTCTGTTGTATAAATGGGATGTTTTGCCAGCAGCAGCTTGGCCTCCTCTTGCTTTCCAGCCAGACCAAATCCCAGCACCGTCTGTCCCAGGGTTTGGGTGAGGGATTGTGCCTTCACTTTTGGCCTCACTCTGGGAAATAAAGTCTTTGTTTCTCCTCCATCATAAAGCACCGACGCGGAGAATCTCACAAGCCGGCTGCACCAACGTGCTGCCTGACTTCCAAGGGGAATCTTGCAGGGAGCTGTAGTTGCTGTAGAGTTTTAAGCTGGGTCTCTGGGGGTGGGTGTGATCCCCTGGCAGCCTGGGGAGCTGCAGGGATGCAGCCACAGCTGGTTCCCTCCTGGAATGCGGCCCAACACTGAAGGTGCTTCCCGTTCACCTGCTCGGGGTGTTTGCCCCGAGTGACACAGGTGGGAGTGGTGACACTGCTGGGAGCTGAGGCTGTGTCCTATACTTTAATTTATTTGCTGTGTATTTTACAATCTCATTCATGCACCCTGGTGCTTTCTCTACGTGTCTTTGCCGTGTGTTTCAGCAGGATTCGAAGGCATTTCCTTTTGGAAATGCACGGCAGTTTTCTTTTAAGAATTATCAAGGCTGTTCATTTTGCTGAGGGGGAAAAGCAAGTCTTTTGAAAAATAAGTGTATTGCTTCTATCGTTTGCTTTATTAAATATAGAAAAGGGGAGATTACTTCTCTTTCTTGTTCCGTCTTCTGTGACTCTCGTGTAACATCATCATATTCTTGGAGAATTTACATTGTATGTGGTATGAAACCTACCATGACCTCTGAAAACAATACATCCTTTAATGTGGCTTCGGGGAGGGGCTAGCGAGGGAGTAGCCATAAAAATCTTCAGGGTTCAAGATGAGGTTGAGATTTTTGTGAGTGCTTTTGTCGTAGCAGCAACTGTTTGATTTAGTGGCCCCTGCTACAATGGGTTGGGAGAACAAAGCCAGAATATCCCGTGTATGAGTTCGTGAAACGTAAGACCCATCAGGAAAATTGGGGAGGGGGGGATGGGGCAGCATCCTCAGCCCCCTCTCTGAAATAAAACATGTGCAAGGTATTTGAAAAAATTTTGTCTCAAATACTTTGTTTCCTAATCTTCATTGTCTTGTGTAGCTTTTGAAACTGGAGGAATGAGCGAGATGAGAGGTGACAGAGCCAGGAAGGAAGGGGGGCTTATTCACTTAAAAATTATTATCCTCAGTATGTATTTTGATATTCTAATGAAATTTCAGGGTTAAGGGGGTTCAGAGCACCCCCAGTGCAAAACTGCTTCAGATTTGCCCGCGCTTTACCCTTTCTGTGCAGTTTGCTGTGGTTCTGCCCCGGCTCTCCCACCTTTTGCCTACACCAGGCACTGCATTAAACAGCGTGAAAACCAGCAAAGGGCAGGGACAGCAAACCCGTGGGCACAGGGGAACAGTGTGGGCCTGGCCATGGTCCCTGCAGGATTTTTTAAACATCTAAACCCCTAAGACTTGGTTTAGGGCACCATTTTTCATCTCCCGGTTCTGTTTGAGCGTCAGTGTGCGGGGAGCGGGGACACCTCCGTGGTCCCTGGGGTCTGTGCCTTTGTTCACGGCGAGTGACGCTGCTCTACAGCAAATTCTGATCTGGAAAGGCACCCAAGGAGCAGTTTGTGCAGGAGGCACGTGCAGTTACTGTGGCGATGGGGCCGTTCCCTGCACCTCGCCTCGCCCTGCTCCGCGGAGACGGGGATGGCCGGGAAGGATTCTGATGGAAGGATTCTGATTCCCCCTGGCTTTAATCAGCCAGGCTTCCCACGCTGGCCGGGCCGTGGCCCTATTCTTCCCACAACAAAAAAAGCTGTGCCTGGAAATGAGCCCTCAGTGACGTCCTCACCATCGGCTGCTCCGGTGAGGAGCGAGGCCTGGATCCGGCACCGGGCGCTGTGTCTGGTGCTGCCTCTGTCACTGCTCCCTGCCCTGCCCTGCCCAGCCCAGGTGTGCTTTCCATGGTCCCTCATCCCTGTGCTCCCTGCCCAGGTGTGCTTTCCATGGTCCCTCATCCCTGTGCTCCCTGCCCAGGTGTGCTTTCCCTGGTCCCTCGTCCTGCCCGGCCGAGCCAGGGCATTGCTGGTGACCCCGGGATTTATGGCACTGCTGTGGGAGCAGGGGGAGGGCCAGGAGTTAAGCTGAGGCTGAGCTAAACCCTGCAGATAGAGGACTCCTGTGTCCTGGCTAATCCCCAGCCCCCTCCCCTCGTTTATCAGATTGCTGAAGGTGGAGATTATGCACGTGGGGACTACAAAGTCATGTTTAGCTGCCTGCCTTCAGAGATGCTCAGATAGCCCCACTCCTGAAATGCACCCACATTCCTTTGGGCTCAGCACATACCTGAGGTGGTCTGTCCTGTAAAACTGGGAATGTTTTGGTGTGAACCAGGACCGTTTCTTCAGTTAAAGTTTGTGTTTCCTTCATTCATCTTTCTGTTTTAAGGTTTTGTAACAGTGAAATTTGCAGAACAGTGCAAATGTGTGTGCTGTGCATAGCAAACCTTTTAGAGATTAACACAGATTGGTTCTGGTTTCTACTAGGTTTAAACTCTGGAGAAAGCTGCTTGTGAGTAGGAACAGCTGCTTTAGATTTTTACTTGGCTTGTGTAACTGAATACTGGTTTCATTTCTGATCCCACTACATTTGGTTCATTAATTCCTGTTGCATTCCCATATTCTGCAGTAGTAAGAAGCTACACCCTGGTTTGTCAGCTTGCTTAGGCTTTATCAAGGCTGGAGAGAACTTTGCTGTGACTCCTACCTCCTGCTGCTCCAAAATCCATCCTGTAGATAAACACCTTTGTCTCAGGAAACTCCTATGCCAAATCTAAGTGAGGAAAGCCAGGCTGTTGTCGTGCTGGAATGAGGTTGGCCCAGCTCATCTTCAGAGCCAGCACTGCCCTGAGGTTGGGCTTTTTCGAGGTCTGTATCCAAGGGGGGACAGAGGGTGTGGGCAGCACCCCAGACACGATGTGGGTTTGTGCAATTGTGTGTCTGCCCAGCCTGAGCTTCTCCATTCGCTCCCAGTGCCACCTCCCGGGTCCTGCTTCAGCCGTGGGCATTTCTGCCCGCTGGCAAAGGCACCGTCCTGCCTTTAAGCCAAGAAACAATCTGGTTTGACCAGCATCCCTAGGAAATGCATAACTGAGACAGCAGTGTGGTTCCTCTCTGTTCTTGGTGCCTCTGCCTTGCTGGGCCGGGGGGTTCCAGTCATCTGGGTAATTAATGCCTGTTTCACATTTGGGAAAGCCACCCCGTGGAGAGTACGGGAACACTGCAGATCTGTGTGTCCCTGAGTGTGCTGGAATAGCCCCACCTATGCAGTGCAGCTCTGTTTGCAGCTGTTGGGATATTAATGGGTTAAAATGCAGGGTGGGGGTTGGGGGCAGCTTGGCCTGGTGTGCGAGGGGTTAAACTGCTGGGTGTGAAACATCTGCTGTAGGAAAAGCTTCTGGTGCAACTTGCTGGCATTATTTTAAGCTGGATGGCTGTTGGTGTGAACCAAGTTTAGGCCTCCCTTCCGTGCTGTTTGACATCTGTGTCTGGACATCTCGCTGAGCCGAACATCGTCCCTGCACTCTCTCACAGGCAGTGTTAGAGCCTTAAAATTCTGAATTTAATGTGACAGCTCCTGTTGTGGGGAGCCCCGCAGTTTACACTTTTTATCGTCCAAAAGTCTTCCAAAGATGTGGAAAAGGATCAGTAAAATCACTGTGGCTTGGCTGTGCAGTGGTTTCTGTCATGCTGTTCCCTGGCTCTGGGCAGTGACTTGTGCTGTGGGGCTTTCCGAAGCCCGGAGGTCCTTGCCCCCGGAATGCGCGAGGTGTGACAGATTTCGCGGTCACCGGTGTGTGCCCAGCACGGTTCCTGTGTTTACACACCCCGGGCTGTGGGGTTGAGGATGGGACGCCTTAGACCCTTTTTCCCCTCCAGGTGTCTGGGTGAGCCGGTGTTTGGCCTCATGGGTGCCTCTGCAGGACGAGCCTTCCCGTCCCCTCCGGAGGGTTTGGGATCCCTCGATGCCGCTTTGCCCACCTCAGTCTGTGCTCTTGCCTTGCAGATGAGCGGGTGGATCAGCGAACCTGCCTGATCTGCGGGGACAGGGCGACGGGGCTGCACTATGGCATCATCTCCTGCGAGGGCTGCAAGGGCTTCTTCAAGCGCAGCATCTGCAACAAGCGGGTGTACCGATGCAGCCGCGACAAGAACTGCGTCATGTCCCGCAAACAGCGCAACAGGTGCCAGTACTGCCGGCTGCTCAAATGCCTCCAGATGGGGATGAACCGCAAAGGTAACAAAAACAGGGCCCTTTTTGGGTGCAGGTATGGATTGTGCGTGCTGCCCCTCCCTCAGCTGCCATTTTGTATGGCAATTCTGCCCCTAAACCTCTCTGACAAGGAGAAATGAAACTGCAGCAAAGTCAGGCACTGATTAAAAATTATGCACAGATACAAAACTCTAATGAACTACTTCATTACTGCATTTGAGCCACAATCTGTATAAATTGAAACGGTGAGTAAATATTTGGAGAACTGATCCGTATGATTTAGGGAAGGTAAGAGTTCCTTCCTGACAGATCTGTCCTTGCATTGCTTACCCTGAGCAAAGTGGTCACTATTTCTATGCTTCATTTTACTAATGTGGCAAAAATGAAAATATTTAAGCAGGCCTTTAAAATCCCAAGAGATCTGGGCCAGTTTGCTGCAGTGAGAGCTTAGACCCACAGCTGCTGCCCAGGGGTGAAGTGTGAGGGTCTTCACTGACCACCCACTCTGATTAAAGCAGGTGTATTCTGGGTTAGGGACAGCCACTCCTTGGTCTTCATATGTGCAGAGGTGATGGAATGCTGTGGTACCATCTTCAGGATGGAAAGTCTGAAGTAGCTCAGAAATTAGTAATAATGAATAGACTGGGGTTGTTTTCAGCCCAGGGGCCCCTTGGCGGGGTCAGGGCTGGGTTGGGGTGGCCCAGGGCCCCTTTGCGGGTGACCCGCGGGGCCGCAGCGCCACCTGCTGGCAGCTGAGAAGATTCTGAGTCAAAGTTACTGGTAAAATATCTTGTAAAAAGAGATAAATTAAGTTGAAAAACCCTAAATCTAAAGAGGATAACAGCTAACCATGACAGCTTTTATTACATCACTCATTTTTTTTTTTTTAAATCAGAAAGTGGTGTTTTTTGTAAAGGGTTTCTGTAGGAAATAAACAGCCTTGCATGTTAAAATGAATTTCTTGCTTTGCAATATCGTAAGAGATTTGCATGATTTCAAAGGTAATCAAAGTTGGTTTATACCCTGTGTTTGTGGCTGCTTCAGTGTGCTTAAATCATTGTTATCTGGTGTTTGAAATGAAAATACTTGCTGTTACGTGGAGAGGATAGAGTTTCTATCAGAAGAGTTAAAGCTATTGCTGGTCCCATGACGTGGTGGTGGAAGGGCCTGTGGGGATCCCTGTGCTGCTGGTGCTGGGCTGGTGCAGTTGTCAGTCAGCAGTGCTGTGCCTTGCTTAGGTGGTGCTGAGGGGATCCAAACCCAAGCAGCAGCGTGGCTGTCCTGGGATGGCAGTTTTCCCTTAAATTCCATGTCATTCTCTGCTCTGGGAGGGCCTCCTGCAGCCCCGAGTGCCGGGCAGGGCAAGGTCACCGTGCAGCTGGGCAGAGCCTCCTGCCAAGTGTGGCCAGGTCGTGCTGGGAAAGAGATTGGGACCTGATAAACGGGGGACCCAGCCCGGGAGGGGAGTCCTGGGTTGCTGAAAAAAATTAATCTTTTAAGGTCGAAAGATATTTTTTTTTTTTTTCCAAAGTAAGTAGATACCTTCTTATGTACTTCTGGAATACCCAAAGCAATCTTCCTCACCAAGGCTTGGTTGTTTTTTTCCAGCAATCAGAGAGGATGGCATGCCAGGAGGCAGAAACAAAAGCATTGGACCTGTCCAGGTGAGCATGTCTGTCTGTCTCCCCACGGATCCCGTCAGCCCCTGCCTGTCCCGGGGGTCGCGGCACGGTCCGGGGCGTCACGTCAACCCTGGGCAGCCTCACCCTGTCCTCTGGGAGCTGCACAAGGACGTCTGTCCCCCATGGCTCCCAGTAAATCTCGGGCTGCCTGCTGCAATCCCTTCAGCTGTGGCAAGCGGGGCACCAGTAAATGTCTCTCTGATTGATGGTGCAGCTTGTCCGGAGACGCCTCGTAAAGCGCGAGGTAATTCAGCACAGCAGCTCGTGCCGCGCGCGTGAGAAATGATGGCCATTTCCAGCTCAGTTCTGGGAAAGGGGGCTTTTAAAAGTTTACTGTTGATTTTAACAAAACAGGAATAACACTGAAAGCATTTTCTGTGAGCCTGGGAAAGACCAAACCCAAACGGTGAGGAGCCAAGCAGCCGCTCTGGCTGCGCAGCGTGGGGAGAGCTGCACAGTGCAGCCCTGCCCGGGGTCAGCACCAGGGAGAGCCTACCTCGAGCACCAAAAATCCTCTTTGCTACCTGCAAACATCACATTTGTAACAGCATTAGTTACTGGGATCACTGCGCTTTCTTGCCACGTGTTAACTTGAGGTCTTCTCGTGGTTCGTGGCAGCCTCACTAAGGGACATGCACAGAAGAGGGAAAAAAAAACCTCAGAACTTTTTTGTTGCATTTTCCCCACTACTGGTGCAACATTCCTCCAGGAGCGTGTCCAGCACTTTCTTGAGGCTTTGTATTTCAGTGAACTCAGTTTTAACATTTTTTTAGTCCGTTTTAGCTTCATATATGTTATTCTCTAATACTTGTTTTAAGTATTAGATGCTTGATTATTACTTCAGGTGCCAGCTGGTTCTTAGCTGGGGAAAAATAGAGAACTGTGGTTCCCTGTAAATGTTCTGCTTGCTGATTTTATATATGTCACCTTGCCTCTCTCGATTGCTTTATCAAACCAGAGCCTGCCCCACCTTCTGCTTGTCTTCCCCTCTGCCAGTGCTGAGTGATGTTCCCGATGCACTGGCCTCAATTACTCCGGGGTTTTTCGCGGTGTGACGGTGGCTGATTTACAGTGTCCATCTGACACCATCTTCTCGTGTGCCCATTCCTGTCTGCTGCACTGCCCTCACTTGAATGGTGCTGCAGGGACTGGGGGTCACCACGATTAGCTGTAAACAGAATTTTTCATGTATGCTGTTAAATGCAAAGGAAGGAGGTGGTACCTGCAGGAGGGGCGGAGGGGGGCGGCCCTGTTGGATGTGACTGAGCAGTCAAGGTGTTCACAGGCAGAGAGAGGCTCTGCCTTCCTGTTCTCAGCTGAAGTAACCATCATGTCTTATATTTGACAGATATCAGAGGAAGAGATTGAGAGAATTATGTCTGGGCAAGAATTTGAGGGAGAGGCAAACATGTCATGGAGCAACAACGGAGACAGTGATCACAGTTCCCCTGGAAATGGAGTTTCTGAGAGCAACCAGCCTTCACCTGTTTCTACGCCATCTTCAAGGTGGGAATGACCCCTGGAAGAATTTGGTGTTAGAGGAATCTTGGCTGTCTTTCCCTGAGTGATACTTGGGGTCAAAGTAGGGAAAACACACGTGAGTGCATCTTTGTGCAACCTGGGCACACGGCAGGTTCCCACTACCCCTCTGTGTTTTAACACAGGCAGGACTGGATTGGAACAGACTGAACTGGGAGGTGAGATGCTTGTGAGCAGATGAAAAGAAAGGCGGTCTTGAGTTAAATTTGAAATGTATCTCAATTTGTATTGATCATACTTTCTGCACATCATGGGTACTTGATTACCTTTCCCTGCTCACTCTGCATAAACTCTTTTTCTGCACCATGCTCAAATTTTGAAAATAAAAGACTCCATTTAGGTTAATAATTGGTGGTGTTGTATTAAATCAATTACTGTGAGTGCAAACCTCCTGATGCAGCAGAATCTCAGACCTGATCCTGTCTGCTTTCAGCTGCATCTCAAACATGGCCATGTTTGTGTTCACTGGCTGTGGAAGTACTTTAACATACAATCCTAAATTCTGGCCCTGTAAGGAAGCTGGGCTGGAAAGGCTGTGCACAGGTGGGTTTCTGCTCTGCTCCCTGAATGGCAGCTCAGCAGCAGCTCCCAGATCTCCTGGCTGGGCTGAACGTGCAACCAGCACACGGCTTCTGATCAGCGCACTCAGTTATTTCCAGGGCAGGGTTTCAATACGAAGGCATTTCCCACTCTGTTTGCTTTCCCTGTTTTTGTTTATGTCTCCGACAGAGCTGGATGCAACATGGTAATGAATCAAGTGGAATTTTTGGGGTATATTGAAGAGCTTTTCCTCTTCCAGTAGGTCCGTGGAGCTGAACGGGTTCGCCGCACTCAGGGATCAGTACATCGGCACGCCGGTGTCCACGCACTACCAGTACCTCCCGCACCTTTTTAGCTACTCGGCTCACTCGGCCCTGGTGCCCCCCCAGCCCCGCAGCCTGGACCCCCAGTCACACAGCCTGATCAACCAGCTGGTGTCGGCGGAGGACCTGGAGCCGCTGGGCACGCCGATGCTCATCGAGGACGGGTCAGTGCGCGCGGCACGAGGGGCCTCCTGTGTGCAGGCAGCACGCCAGACCCCATCCCCTGGGCATCCTGTGCCCTTGCCTGGTGATTCCAGGCTCTGTGGCCTGGCCAGGCTGGGTGCTGGTGGGTTGGGTGACCCCTGGGGTTGGGGAGGGATCCCCTCACAGCTCCCAGCCAGGCAGGGTGGGTGCTCACCGTCCTGGCTCCCATCACCAGGTGACGCCCTAGGCACTGGCATGTTGGCCCTTGAGCACCAATTCGTGTGTGTTTGCCTTGTTTTCAAGTACCTCATCAGGTGATGTCATTCAGTGTTTTTAATCGTTTTTGCCTTCGCTGTAACTGTGCCTGCAGGTATAAAGTGACTCAGGCTGAGCTGTTTGCGCTGTTGTGTCGTCTGGCGGATGAATTGCTTTTCAGGCAGATTGCTTGGATCAAGAAGCTGCCGTTCTTCTGTGAACTCTCCATCAAGGACTATACCTGCCTGCTCAGCTCTACGTGGCAGGAGCTGATCCTGCTCTCCTCCCTGACTGTTTACAGCAAGCAGATCTTTGGTGACCTGGCAGATGTCACCTCCAAGTACTCTCCCTCTGACGATGAGCTGCACAGGTGAGATGTCAGGCTGAGCCCACGGGTAGAGCAGTGAGATCTAGAGGTGGAGGAGCCATGGGGAGGACAGTGCTCAGGTGCTCTGTGTCCACCTCTCCTGTCACTTCACCTGTGCCTGTTCTCCTTTTCTGTGTTTTAGGGAACAGTTGTTCCACTCTTAGAAAGCACACCATGGTTAGTCAGTGCTGGATCACAACTTCCTTCTGCAGGGAAAGGGCCTCAGTGCTGCATGGTGCTCTTTGAATTTTGTAGCAATGCTGTTGTCCTCCAGCACAGCCCTACAAAGCCCATTTTTTATGAGGATAGTAAAACTAACCAACACTTTTGGTAACTCTGAGATACAGGAAAGAGAGTTTATTTAAGGACCCGTTGGGCCAGTGGAAAGGCTGTTCACAAAGCTGTCTGTATTATCAAAGCATTCATTATTAATTGCTATTTCATTGTTTTGATTACATAAATTCAAAAATGTTGCAACTTAGCTCTTGTTTTCTCCATGGTACAGACTGTCTGATGCTCTGGGGAACTTGCCTGTCATTTGTCATTTTGGTCAGGGTGTTGTTTTTTTGGTTTGGATGTTTTGTTTTGTCATCTTGGTGCCAGACAAAAATTCTCCTTTCGGTAGTAGAGTCAATATTATGGCAGAGTAGGTGGGATTTAGGGAAACTGCTGCCTATCCTCCCTTTACACACCTGCCTCGTGCTCTCTGCCCGTGCTGGGCTCGGCGACGCTGCCGGAGTCCCCGGGGATCCGCTGTCTGAAGAGCGGGGTTTAAAGCACTGCTGTGCTCCTCAGCGGTGCCTCACGGTTCTCTGAGATATCTTTGTGGATCTGTGGTGACAAGCAGAGGCGCTGGCGGGCTGAGACCACGCTGGGGTGGAGAGCTGGCCCCAGGTGTCTGATTTCCTGGGGCAGGTTCCTCCGCGCCGCCGTCCTGCCCGGCCATTCATCGTGCATCTGGTGCTGCTCCTGCGAGGAGCAGTGAGGGTCGTGGAAAACCACAATGACACTTGTTCCTGCATTCAGCTGGCCTTTTGTTCCTGCTGTCCTGGTCAGAGCCTCGCAGGGGAAGTGTTTCTTTCATTTTGGATTTGTGATAAATACAAGTGAGGGCTAAGACAGCAAGACAAAGGAGGAATCCTCGCCCCGCAGAAACCGGTGGTTCAGAGCTGGTCGCCTCAAAGGTCCTTCAGAGAAGATCTGTTTTCATCACATGGATGAAAATAGATGTTCTTGGGAGAGGAATGCTTCTGCAGTCTCTTCTGATTTAGCTTTTCAAGTGTCATTAATTGTCATTAGTAACCTGGGAGAATGCTCACCCAAAAAGCCATTTAGCGGAGGCTGCACAGATGAGGGGTCTCAAGCTGCGTGGCTCCCTCACGCTTGTCTTCCTGCTCCTTCAGCCTGCCAGCAGCCGTGGGGCAGCTTGTGGGTGTCAGTCCCCTGTCCAAAGCGCTCATGAAAAAGCCAGTCCCTTCAGGTTTGAGAGGGGCTCTTTCGGAGAGGTGTCGACTTGTTCAGAGAGCCCCTGGTTCCTCCGACATTGATGATTGCAAAACAACTTCAGGGATGGTTGGAGAAATCTCGCTGGGCAGGGCCAGTCTGGCACTTCAGGGTTAATTTCTGCTCTTAGCAAAATGACAAGAGCAATGCTAATGCGTAGGTGACAAACAAAGGCATAGGATGAGCTCCCCAGCCCCTGTGTTTTAATCACTTCTAACAACTGGCTAAATGTTCTGTTAGCCTGCTAGATCAAATGTTTTCTTTTATTGTGCTGTTTTTCTGAAGATGAATATGAAATGAATAGACTCCTGACCTCCCCCAGCACTCCTGATAGTGCTTCCCTTCCCTCTCCTCCCCAGCTGATCTCGATAACTCCCAGCCAGAAACTCGCCTGGTGTAAACTGCGAGGAAAAGTGTGGAGGAGTCAGTCCTCGAGAAGAAATAGGGCTGTGAAAAACAGAACAGCTTTGTTTGAGAGGGGGGAGGAAAGTATGTGCAGAAAGTAAGACAGTTCAACTGCAGGAATGAGAGAAGAGCTCTCCTGGATTTATGAAGTGATGAGTGGCTGGTAAAAATGTGCATGCTCTAAAAACAATTAAACCCAACAGATGACTGAGTGGTCTTTGTGCTCATTAACTTCTTGAGCTTTGCAATCTTGCACCTGCAAGATTTTTAATGTCAACTGGAGAGCAAGAAAACTTGTACAACTTTAGATTAGCCGACAAGGCTTTCATCACTTACAATATTACTTTCTTGAAGAAGTGACCTGGAGTTCAGACAGCTTGTTTTCGCTTCGCAGAGGTTGAACTCCACCATGCATTTTACAAATAACTTTGAAGTAAACAAACACACATGCCAAAATAAGGTATTATTCAGTGAAAAAGGTTCTATTTCTGTTCTATTCAGAGATGGCTTGCTGGCTGTGCTCTTGTGCTTTGTGCTGCACAATGCCAGGGCACGCTGAAGCTTCCCGAAACACTTCTGTCCCACTTCTGAGCGCTTTTTAATATGCGGTTTCTTTGAAGCCGGGGGGATTGCTGTGAGATGTGTTCCTGAGAGGCCCTTCTGGTCCTGGGCAGGTGTGGGATGGGCTGGAGGTACCTGTGGGCACTGGCAGCCCTTCACACCTCCTGCTCTGCTCCAGCCTGGTCCTTACCCCATGGCTCACTCATGGTGCACATGTGGGGTATTTGCTCCTGAAGAGGCTTGGCACCCCCTGCAGCTGGAGGAGGACCTGGTTCTGCACCCACAAAATCTCCATCAGGCAATTTCCCAGGAGACTTTTGGGAGATCTGCATTCCCTGTGCATCACAGTGCCTTGTCCTGCCCATCTCTGTCACTGGTTCTGGTGCAGATTCCTGGCTCCATCAAACATTCTCCACTGTCAAAGCAGGCTGGGGGTGAATGGAATCACCAAGAGATGTTTTCTTTGCTATAAATACCTGGAGCAGTCAAGTTTGTGGACTTCCCATCCCTAGTGCAACCATGCTGGATGGGGCTCTGAGTACATAGTCTAGTAGAAGGGATGGAATGAGATGATCTTTGAGATCCCTTCCAACCCAAACCATTCAATGATTCTATGACTCTTAAGTCTGTAACTGAGACATTTTCCTCCTTACTTCTACTTTAATAACGCCAACAGACTTCGGGCAGTTTTGATGACAATTTTTTTAAATCTCCTGCAAGATGTTAAAATCTCTAAATACTTTTAAAAGCTTCTTGCCTTTGTTGTACGGTCCATGTGCTGCACGTGCTGAGGTGTGCTCTCTGTCCTGCAGGTTCAGTGAAGAGGGGATGGAGGTGATGGAGCGCTTGATCTACCTCTTCCGCAAATTTAACCAGCTGAAGGTCAGCAACGAGGAGTACGCCTGCATGAAAGCCATCAACTTCCTCAACCAGGGTGAGTCTGCAGAGAGGGGCTCTGGAGCTGTCTGAGCAGTCATTGCTTCCCTGGTGGGGAACAGGAGGAAAGTCTGGGAGCCGCGAAGAGGCTCCGGCTCCGAACGCTCAGTGTGTGGGAGCTCACACACATCCCGTGCCCACCTGGAGAAACCTGGAATGGGATGAAGCTTCTGTTGCCTTTAATATAGGCAATAGATGTGTCCTCTGAAAATATTACTGCTTTAGGTAACTGTTTAGTTAATGGCCTAAATGAGGCTTTAAACCCAGTTATTTTGCATGGCTTTGTTTCTGAAGTAAATTATGACTACTTGCATAACAGCCTTCCAAAAATTCACAGCTAGAAAATGTATTCGTTCGTTTTTGTGCCTTAA
>JAWWES010000038.1:961597-1009016 GCA_035583135.1 Lophotriccus pileatus
GATGAAGTATTTACGTGCAGGCCATGAATTCAGCCTAGGAAAGGGCTGTAAATCTGCTGATGAAGCAGCACACTAAAGCTGGTAGTCCTGGCTACTTCAAGACCCTGGGCATTTCAAAATCCATGCAGAGGCAAATGCTCAATAGCTGGTGTTCGTCTGTAATTTTGGAAATAAATGTCCCCAAAGTATTTTGTACTGTGAAAGATAGTTGCAGTCTGTAAAAATGTGCTGCAGGCTCCCTCCTCCCCCACTCGTTTCCAGCAGGAGATAGTGCTGACACTTCAATCTGTGCCGGGCTGAGGTTCCGGTTTGCTTCCCTGGGCAGTTTCCTGACACTGGATAATGCACTTCTCGAGCTGTCTCCATTGTTTTCCAAAATGTATTTTCATTAACTTCCTGTCTTCTTTTATTTTTAGTTGAAGTTTGCAATTTTTTATGTGAAATACCTGAGACTTATTTTTAAAAGTCAGCGTTTGGGCAGTAGATGAATGCCTCTTCCGTCAGATGGTCCCGCAGTTTCGAGCCTGCTCCGAGAGCCCGCAGCTCCCTCGCTGGGCTGGGCCCTCCCCAGGCCCCAGCAGGGTGCCCACACTCTTGATCACAATGGCCCTTCTTGCCCATCTGTTTGTCCTTCGTGTGTGTTGCCTGACATGGCCAAAGCAAAATTTAAAAATAAGAGGCTAACAAGTTTGTGAAGCTCTTGTGACATAATTCACAATCAGATGGGGGGAGATGTGATGATACCTTGAATTGCAGAGCTGAGCCACGATGATACAGCTAAAACCAGCGTGTTTGTGCCTGAGGAGGTGTGAGGACTGAGCCCTGACACACAGCCATGTCATGCCGGGCAGCATTTCAGGTTGCTGGAGCTGTTGTCTCCGAGAGCGTTCACTGAGCTGCAGATGAGCAGCTTATGACATTAGCTGTTCTCTTCCCCCTTTGTGGAGGAACTCCTGTATCCAGACATGCATGTAAAGATCCGTGGTGCAGGCATGGCAGGAGGGGAGTTGGGAATTTCAGTATTGGTAGAACTGGGTGCTGGAAGCCAGTCTTGGAAGCAGTGACCCGGCTCAGAGTGACAGAAATCAGTCTGTCCTGAGGAGGAGGCAGCACGTGCAAGGCTGCTGCTCCTCTGGGGTATTTTTGTCATGATTTTATTGCTGTATTGTATTCTCTTGCAGACATCAGGGGGCTGACCAACGCATCCCAACTGGAGCAGCTGAATAAGCGGTACTGGTACGTTTGCCAGGACTTCACGGAGTACAAATACCCACACCAGCCAAACCGCTTCCCGGATCTGATGATGTGTTTGCCAGAGATACGATATATTGCAGGTAACTTCTTGAGCTCTTCTCCCACCAGGATCGTGGGCAAGTTATGAAAATGTGCTTTTAAAAGAAAATCAATTTATAACAGTGAAATTCTTGTTGACTTTGGTGGAGGATGTTTGTGCGGGACCTTTTCCTGTCGGAGCATCTTGCCCACCTTTCAGGCATTGCCTCAAGCTCACCCAGCCAGAGTGGCAACTGGCCAGGTGTCCTGGTAATGATGGTGGGCACAGGGTTCCTTCCTGCTCCAGGAAGATGTGCCTGGCCCTGACCTGACATCCTTTAAGTACTTTGGTCAGGTTCTCCTTTCCTTTCTTTCAATGCCAACTCAGAGGCATTGTGTCTCAAAAGGGTGTAATCCTGGTTCGAGTAGTGATCTCATAAGAACTAGAGAGATCCCTGAAATGCAGCTGAATTCAGGAGAAGGTGCTCAGAGCAGTGGGCAGACCTGCAGTGTACCCCCAGGTTTCTGCTGATCTGGACCTCGGAAATCCACAGGTGAATTCTCAACTGCAGTTGTCGCTAATTAGATCTCCAAGGTCTGGTGTTACTAAAACTGTTTGTTCCTGAATGTTATGGCAAAGGAGGGATACTTTCCTCCCCGTGTCAAGCCTCCATATGCTTTATCCTACTCCGTCATAACGAACTAGATAATAATCTCAGAGCAGCTTTCGTAATTTACTCATGGAGACCAACAAGGGGGTTTGAGGGGAGACGGGATTTAGTCCTTCCCGCTTTCCATAAACACTGCTCCATTGTGGACAAATCATTTTGATCTGACTCTGCCCATTTATTTTGCTTTCTATTCAGTAAATAATAAATCACGCTGTGTCCAAATGAATATCAAATGTCTAATGTAGCTGTGGGATGATTAACTGTTTCTCTGAGAGGTTCAAGGTAAAACCATCTCCAGCACCGCTGGCTTAGGTGTCTCTGAAATCTGATTCAGGAGTGGCTGCTAATTCTGGTTTCTTTCTTACCAGGAAAAATGGTGAATGTCCCCCTGGAGCAGCTGCCTCTCCTTTTTAAGGCCGTTCTACATTCCTGCAAGACGAGCGTGAGCAAAGAGTGAGCCCAGCTGGCCCCGGCCGGTGCCTTACGCTGTGAGCTGGCTCACCCCAGGAGAGGGGCAAGCACCATCCAGGCAGGAGATGGGGCAGGGGCGTCCCTGCCCTTGTAGCAAGAATCTTTTGTGTTTGTTTTTTGTTTTTTTACTCTTTTTCCTATATATTTATTTCACGACAGAGTTGAATGTATGATCTTCAACACGATGCACATGGTTCTGTAGGAATGCAGCAGATGCATTCTCCAGCGGTTTACAGAATGTGAAGATGTTTAATGTTACAGTGTTTGTTAGGGTTAGTTCTTTTGTATTTGGGGCTGGGGACCGAGATGACTAAGACTACCTCAAGGAGAAGATGCTGTTCATGCACTGCTCTTTCCGTGATTTGTATCCAGAAGCATTTGTCATAGAGAGCAAAACGGCCTCACCGCGTCGACAGAGCCGTGAGTTTCCCAAAGGGACGACTTTGGAGAAGTGGGTAGTAGAGAAGTGCCAAGCTTTTTTCTTTAAATTTCATTTTAAAAAGGCAGGGAGCGGAGAAGAAGGAGAAGTCTGTCTGGGCAGTTGGTTTCTTTTCCCCTGGCAGTTTCCAGACGCAGGTTTCCCAGTGGGATGGCAGTGTCTGGAACTGTGAGGGGCTTGCTGTCCCTGTACCCCTGGGGAGCTGTGGGCAGGGGTCTGCCCCAGCCCCTCCTGGCCAGCTGCCCTCTCACTATTCCCACAACACCTTCCAATTCCACTGAAATTTTGTTCCTGCAGTTCATAGCAGGCTCCTGGAATTACACCAAGGTGCTCTTGTTGCTAGAGAACTGCAAGTACTTTCTCATCACTTCCTTAACATCCATTTTAGATTCACAAAAGCAGGAAAAACCTACTTAGAGAAGAGGCAGGATTGCCCCCCTTATTGTGTTCATTGCAGGGCAGCAATCCCCATTTCTGGGAGCAGTTAATGTACTCTGAGGTTAAATTGTGACCTGTGAAAAGGGGTGAGGGACTCCAGTGTCGTCTGGCATGGCTTTCTCTGCTGGGCTCAGGGAATGTGTGTTCCATAGTTTCATCCTGCTGCTGCTTGTGGAATCTCAGGAAAAACAGCGTTACTGCAGTCCTTGGTGACCTGATGTGTCCTACATGTTGCAAGGCTTGGATTTTCTATCTCACAAGCTCCCCACCACTCCAGATGGAGGACTGGTTTGATGGCAACTGATTAGTTGATTGCTGAGTGCTGGTGTTCAGCTTAACTTAGACATTCTCATGAGTGATCTCACGGCTTCTGCTCGTGGTGGGGAGGTTGGATGAGATGCTCTTGTTCTCATCTCCTTCAGTAGGAATTAATGTTCAAAGACTCAGTCACTCTCCTAGACAGTCCTGGCTAGATTTCCCTCCCTGTCTCCTTAGATGTAGATCTGACATTTGTGCAGCAAGATGGTTCATCAACAAGTGTCTGAATACTGATTAAGAAACATTTGGGGAAACAGCTTTTGATCCTTCCTGGTGGGAGGGACGAGTCTCTCCCTCTCTGCGCTGCCCTGCTGAGAGCGCGGCACAGGGCGAGCACAGCTCGGGGCGGCCGCGGCTGCCGTGGATGAATGTGGTGGTGAACAGGAGAAAAATCCCATTCACCAAAGTCGTCTTCCCCTCCTTTCCTTCCCTCCCCACTCCCCCTGGCCCAGGGGGTGCTCGCTGGGGTGCAGCCCTTGGGACTTGGCATGGCTCGGTCGGGCAGCGGCCGCGCCAGGGCCCCGCTGCCACCTGGGCACCCCCCTGGGCATCTTCCAGCTCGACGGTTCCCCTTCTCTCCAAGTCCAAAGCTGCTCATTTTTCATTATTTAAAGAGGGTGTTACGGGTAACGGCTGCTGGGCCCAGCAGCAGCTCAGCTCGGTGGAGCTTCACACCCAAAGGTGGTTCCGTAAATCTCGTTTACTTTGACAGTCCAATGAGACACACGTGTATTCTCAGGAAAGCCTTCTGCATACAGCCTATACCTCACGTGTACAGGGGAAGATTGTAGTGTACCTGTTCGTAAGTTAGAAAGTATTTCTCAGCTTTTAATTTCTGAATAGCTTGATATGATCTTTTTATTACGGGTTATTTCTGGCTTGCTGTTTTATACACTCAAGGAATTGTTGAAATTGCATAGGAGTAATTTTATTCTGCAATGAATTATTATAATCTGTTGATGAATAAGTGTTTTAATTAGTGTACATAAAAACAGTCATCTTATTGCCAGCTATCCAACAAAATAATCTATTGGGTAATCTGTGGTTTTCCAAAATAGCCTCCCAAGACTAATGCTGTACCAACAACAACCGAAAACCTGAATTCAGTCAGGATGATGAACGGACATGACATTTCTACTTTCTGTTGTAGAAAGCAAATTTTCCAAAGGTTGATTGGCAGCAATATCCGTTCCCAAGTACTCATTTGCTGTAGGGAGTAGAAAATCCTTCCTGAACTGACAGGTAAGGAAGCAGCAAACAGAGCAGAATCACCGGACAGTCATTCCTGATATCTTCTGCACCAAGTCCTCTAACGACTTGTATTTTTTAAACAGGGTAAAGTGAATGTGTTGCATTGCAAACTCAGGTATTATGAGAAGGTAGGAGTGTAGCTAGAGACGTAGAGATGTTAGGTCAGTCACTAGATGTATTTGTGAATTTGGTTTGAAGGACACCCTGGAAAGGTTGGAATTTTTGTTCCATTCTTCATGTAACATTCGGTTTACAGGGACTCATATTTTATTTGTGCTTAATGCTAGTAGAGGGAAGTTCATTATCTTAGGTATCTATCTGCTCTTGCTTATCTGACCTTCTGTCATAGAGGAATCAATCAACAATAATAGTCGTTGGTAGAATTTTCTGCCACGACAAGTCAATTTTTATCCCCGATTTGAAAGATAAATTGGCTGGCTGACCCCCTCCTCTCCTTCAAAGCATCTGTGCAGATGGAAAGCTGAAGAGTTACTTTTAATCCGAGCAGAGATTTGGGACATCAATTCGAAGCTCTTGGGCTCACCTTCTCGGAGGGTTGGTGCTGAGGGGTCCTGGCTGCAGGTGTGCAGTGGGAAGGTGTCCCCGGGCCGGGAGCGCCGCAGGAGCTGCTGCCACGGCTGATGGGGCGACTGCGAGACCCCGGGGCCTCAACAGAAGCTTTGGCAAGGTGTGCCTGAGTTTTCTGCCACTTGAGCTCAGTGAGTCCTTGTCCTCAGCATGTCCCCCTGCAAGAGGTGTTGGGTCAGATGAGGAGCAGCCAGGATGCTGGGAGGTGCTGGGTACCCCAAAACTGCAGGGCTCTGGGCACGGCAGACGTGCTGAGGCAGGAGCTCACTCTGCACGTGCAGTAGGTACTGTTCAGCTGGGAGCTGGGCCAGTGGCTGTCAGCTTTCTCCTCTCATGCCCACCGTGCTCTGCAGAGGCACTGCGTGCTTTGTGTCATCAGGGAGCAGCTCTGGACTGCTCTGTAACTCTTAAATCCAGAGCTTTAATTCTTGAATCCTCTGCCGTCTCCCGCGGCGCGTCCCGGGCGAGCCGTGGGGTCACCAGCCAGTGCAGGTGAGCTGCTGCCCCAGCAACACCCGTGTTCCCAGTGCTGGGGGTGGCTGTGAGAGCGAGGGGTCCCAGCAGTGTGAACAGGGAGGCCTGGGTGGCTGTGCCACCACCCTGCAAAGGCTCAAGTGCCACTCGCTGCCGTCCCTCCTGTGCCACATGTGGCAGGATCTGCCCCGGCTCTTCAGGCTTCTGCACAGACCTGCAGCCACCTCAGTTAAGGAGTTTAAGTCTTGTCCTTCAAACCAACTTTTTTTTTGAAAAAACTTGAATTTCTTTTATCTTTACTACATTTTTTTAAAAGTTAAAAAAGTTAAAAAAAAAAAAAAAAAGATTCTCCTGTGAATGTGCTACTTCCCACTCGTTCTTTCTTCCTTCTTGGTTTTGATTTGAAGCTATGAAGCTCAGTGTCTGTGAAAATGTTGTTATTTCTCAGGATAATAAGCGGCAATCATCCCTGCCACGTGAAAGGCAGGAGAAAGGGGGAAACTTGGGGAACTAGTTTAAGTATGAAACTAATTTTTAAGTTGTAGATGATGTGTAAATGGAGGGAAATGCATAGGTGTCAGTGTCAAGCTGTGGTGTTTCTCTGGGTTCGTGGTGTGTTGTTTCAATACACAGAAGCTCAGGGATAAGTATTTAAAATGTGACCCAGAGAAACCCCAGTTTTGATGTTGCAACAGTTGCTTCTTTCATGACTGTCTGAGAGCTGACTCAAGCCCCATGTGGGGATTTTGGAGGAAAAGCTGTAGTTTGGCTGTGGGAAGTTTGCCTGCTGAAGGCTCAGGTGTGGTCCTGTGGGCAAGCATCCCCAAGGTGTGTGGTGCTGCCAGCACATCAGCTCCTGGGGCTGGGGGAGGTCTGTCTCTATTTCTGCATTACCTCCTCCTTCTGCCTTTGGTGTTAAATGTGTTTGAGTGCTCATGGAAAAGGGGAAACAGGAATTTCTCACTGTGTCCCTGGCAGCCAGTCCAAGGGCTCTGTACTCTGTTGCTTGTGAATTACAGCATCTTAATTTCCACCAGTACAACTTTCTCCCCATGGCCAGAAGGTTGTGGTCAAAGTCAGAGGAAGGCACTGCTGGATTGCAGCTGCTACGAGTGTCCAGCCACAGCAGGGCCAGCACTGAGCCAAAGGCACTGAAAGTTTGCAGGGCTGAAACTCCCCTCCCAGCACCCTCAGCCAGGATCTGCACACTGGAGCTTAAACGGGCCCACAGAAAGCTGGGGAGGCCAATCCAGGCAGTGTCTTCCCCTTGGAAAAGACCTTAAAAATTATAAATAGCTCCTGTGAGCTGCCTCTGACAAGTCCGTGAAAGAAGCAACATGGTTCAGTGGAAGCAAAGCCTCCAAGGGCAAAAAGAAACAGAAATTGAAACCAGATGACGATCAACCTTAACAAAGCCTTTTGTGATTCATTGTTTTCTTTCAATTTATAAAATGTCTTGTAATAGTTGATAACATTATTGACTCAATTTCCATAACTAAACTACCTCGTGTGACATCCTGTTTATCATCTCAGAGGGATTGTGTGAAAAACTAAACACTGCCAGTGTCTGTTGCCAGCGAGGAACAGGGGCTGTGACGGCTGAAATTGTGACTCCCTTCTCGTGGGCGTCCGTCCTGGGGAGGTCGTGGCTCTTGTTAGTTTGGTTTTTGTTGGTGCCCATCAAGCCACGGGCCTGGTTCCAGCTCAGTCCTGGTGCAGAGGCTTTGTTTGTATCCTGGGACCTCACAGCTCCTTGTGTGTCCGTCCTGGGCAGCCTGGGGAGGCAGCGGGTCCGGTTTGCTGTCGGCCCCTCGCTGGCTTGTGGGCTGTTTCCAGGAGGGTTGGTCCCACTTGTTTGAATGGTTTCTCCCATTCATTTTTCCCACAATCCCTTGTGTAAATCAGGGAAGCAGGATGTTGCCTCGGCATGGCACACGGTGAACACTGGCACACTCAGAGCCGGGGCTGGGGCAGGGCAGCGTGGCAGGGCCGTGCCCGGAGCCGCCCTCGTCACCACGCCACGACCAGGGAATGTCTGTGCCGGCGTGTCGGGGCTGCCACGGCACCACCCGCGTCAGCCCCGCCTGCCCCTGCCCCGCTGCTCTGCTCTGGGACTTGACTACCTGTGGAAATGTGACCAATAAGTGTTGAATGCATGTTTAGCGAGTGTTTAGCTGTATGAACTAATAAATGTGAATTGTTCTGCAGCGCTGGTGTCTGCCGGTCCCTTGCGCCTTCCCCCTTTGGCAACGGCTCTCTCTTGGGGTCGGTTTGCACAGTCTCTGGGCCCTGCCAAGCAATGGGTGGTTCCTATCTCCTGGCTGTGGGTTCCAGGAGGAGAAGGCAGGAGGGTGGGTTTTCTCCTTTCAGTCATTGCACCCCTGCACACACGACACGGCCGCTGCACTGCTGTCACCAGGGGGTTCCAGTGTGGGGGATGACCAAAACATGGGGGTTTGGGTGGGTCACTGTCACCATGGGGTGGGGCAGGAGGAGGGTTTGCACCAGCAGCAGCAGGAGGAGTAACCCAAAGAAGCAAATGCACCAGAGATGCTTGGCCAGCGCGCTCCAGAGAGAGGAACTGCAGGAATCATTTAGCAATCCCCGGTGTTGCTGAGGTGGGGGTGTGTTAAAAGCCTGAGCAGCACTTTCCACGTTCACACTCCAGTGCAGGGGAGCACACGTGGGGGCTCACTGAGGAGATGTGGTGCAGCTGCAAAGGCAGCTCCAAGTGAGCAGCCAGCCCCGCTCTGCAGGTCCTGCCGCTGCCCCGCTCCTCTGCCGAGCGCTCTCAAGGCTCCTGCCCTCTCATTGTGTTCCTTTTCCTCGCTGACAGCATTCCCCTCGGCAGAGCAGCTCCACCTGTGACACGGTGCCACCCGGGATTTATCCCCCTGAGGGGGCCCTGGAGGTCGGCAGTGGAGGGTCCCCACGCACGTGGGGTGATGGGTTTGTCCTCACCTTCAAACCACGCTGGAGCTGCGCAGGGGCGACAAGGCGGCTTTTCCCCTCACTCCGGTACAAGGGGCTGCCTGGAAAGGAGGGCTGGAGTGGGAAAAGTACCAGCACATTTTAATTTTCAGCTCAACCCTACTGACCACTGTATTTTGATTAGAGCTCTGCTTCCTTTTCATCTCGGTGCTCCAGCGGGTGACAACTGCCACAGCCTCGTGCACGCGGCGCAATAGTTTATCACCGAAGGCCAGCGGCGCTATGAATTCAGAGCCAGCGCGGAACAAATCACACTGTCACTAACGTCAAACTTGTTAACCTGATCTTTGGTGGATCACCAGTGTCAACATTGCACGGGACATACATTATCGGGCCCAAGGACTTTGGGAGATGTGTTTGTCAGGCTGCTCTGTCACAGTCCCACTCTTGACCTTCGCAAAGTAACTTTCAAGGGTAAGTTGCTTTCCTCTTGACAAGAGTGGCTGTTCACAGGAGTGTCACCCCATGGGACAGGGCTGTGGGGTCAGCTGGGTCACCTCCCTGCAGCGTTGGGGTCAGCCAGCAATGGTGAAGGATCTGCTGGGATGGTCCTGTTGTAGAGGCCTCTTCTAGGGTTGGGGAAGGTTTTCCATTGATGTCCATCTCTGCCCGTATCTATTCCATGAGCTTCTCCCCATCTTGTCACCAACTGGTGCCACATCTCATCTCTTGCTGGGTCACTGTTCTTTTGGAGTTTAAACCTGAGTGCAGCAGACTGTTGGGTTGCCATTGACTGGACCGTCACAAGTCTCACATCTCCGTTTGCCGAGTGTGGCTGCTTCTGACAGGGTTGGTCACCACTGCAGAGGTCAGATGCAGGACGTGTCACCACAGCTGGGCTGGCATGGAGAAGGAGGTGTGTGCTCGTGGTAAGCTCCTGCACAGGCTCCAGGGGGCAGTTGGGTTTTGTGGAGGTGGTGGATCCCCTCCCTGCAGCCCCACAAGCTGGAGGGGAACAGTGCCACAGGTGCCACAGGATGGCCTGGGCGCCCTGTGTGGGTCTGGGTGCTGCGGGGTCTGCAGGTTAGGCCTGGGCTGGAGAGGATGTGGCTCGTGGCTGGAGGGACCCCGAGGCAAGCGCTGGATCTGTGCTCCACGTTGCTGTCCTTGTGGGCTGACCCTGCTAATCAGCTGTGAAAGAGAGAGAAAGCTGGAAAGAAATCTTTCTCTCTGCTAACCTCATCACAATAAAGATTCCTATAAAGAGCTCTTATCCTTGAAGAAAATGAGGCACATAAGCAGGAATAGTAAACAAAAGGCTGTCATTTTGACCCAGGAGTGCTTCATGTTGTTGGCAACTGCCAAGAGGAAACATAAAGAGAGGCTGCATCCAAGTCCCAATTATGCAGAACTATGTGACTGATATGTCAATGAGTCCCCCCGGGAGGAGACCACCAGCGCTTCCCAGCGCTGCCTGCGCAGCATCTGCACCCGCCGCCATGTGCGGGGCCGCCTGCACCCCACGCAGGTGTGTGGCACCGCAGGAATGCGGGGGACAAGGTAATGTCACCGCCGGCGGCCTCGCCGCGCGCGCATTATCGGCTCGGGCCCCGGAGTCAGGGACTGCGGGCAGCCGGCGGCGCGGGCGGCGGGTTTGGCAAACGGTAGTGCCGGCCACACCTGCTGAGGCACGCTCCGGGAACGTGGCGCAGGCAGGAGGGCTGCCCCGCGCCGATAAGCCGAGTGGATGGAGATAAAATCCGAGCGGGAGATATGCTTTGCTGAGCATCAAGGCTACGCACCAGCGAGGAGCCAAAGCACGCCGTGGCCCGCGGCGGGTGGTGCGGATCCACAGGCTCCAGCTGTGCTGCGGCCACGCGGGGAGGACGCGGAGCAGGGAAGGCACCAAACCAACAGCCAGGGCTTCGGTGCCAGATGTGCCGGTGCGTGGGCCTGTCGGCCACACGAGGCAGAGGCTGTGCTGCTCCCTCGGCTATGACAACACCGTGACAGGGCAGCAACTTTGGGGCCTGTCCCCAGCCCTGAACGTCCCCTCCCCAGCACGTTCTGTGTGGCTGGAAGCCACAAGCCACCTCACCCGTCCCTTGTGAGTGCTATGGTCCCCAAAATGTCACCCGTCTGCACCTCCTCCCTGACCCCAGAGACCCCTGAGGCTGCTGGAAGCCGGCTCTACTCTAGTGTGGCCGCTGCAGCACAGCCTTCCCAAATCCACCCTCGCGCCACCAGCCGGGACCCGCCGGGCTGCGCCGTGGCCCGTGTGCCGGCCCTGACCGTGGCCACGCGCCCGCTGCAGGAGCTGGGCCACAGCCTTGGCCAGGGCCAGCGCAGAGGAAAGTGCCCAAGGCCGGCAGGGACGTATTTACCCCCGAAAGCACCTTGCTGCAAAAATAGCAAGTGGCCGGTGTGAGGCCGGGGCTTCCCGGGGGAACAATGCCTGGCAGGAGGAAGCGGCTGCGGCCGCCCCGCAGCCCCGTCCCGCCTCACGCGGCGCGGAGCCGCGAGCTGCTGCGTGCCGGCCCGGCAGGGACCTTGAACCTGCCACAGATTTATTTTCTCTGACATTGGCATCGTGTCGGAACATCTGGCATGTGGCTGATAATTGCTGGGGATCAGGGCGGAAGCCGCTCCGGGCCTGGCGCTTCTTCCAGAGCTCTGTTTTCATTAGTTTTTCTCCTCTCTTCAGCTGCAGAGCAAGGAAAAAACAAGCAGGGCTGTGCAGCCCATGCTGCTGCTCCTCTCCCCGCGGCACCGAGGGCTCTGTGCTCCCCCCCTCGGTGTGGGTACACTGCAGGGCACGTCACTGCCGCGCCACGTCAGGGCTGCGCTGATAGAGGGAGGGGACGAGCCCTTTGCTGACCCCTGAGCCCAGGACTGTGGGCCCTGCCGTGGTGCCCAGATTGCCAGCAGCCACCCGGCCAGAGCAGAGCCAGGGCACAGCCCTCGCTGTGCTGCTGTGGGGCTCGAGGCCGCGGCAGCCACTCCTTCTTGGAGCTGTCGTCACTGGGACGAAGCAGAGAGTGGACACTGCGCAAACATGTGGGAAGACACCGTGGTGATGGATGGCTGGAATGCAGGGCCGGCAGTGGGGGCAGGTCCCTGCTCTGGTGGGATGGAGGGGTCTCTCACGCAGCCTCCCACCCCGGCATTGCCATTCCCGTGGTTCACGGGCTGGTTGGGACGCAAGCCCTGCAGCTGGCACGGTGCCCACGGGTAGGACCATGCCCAGTGAAGGAACACGGGCAATCAGATATGGCAAACACAGCCAGAGCTTGGCTGCCCAGGCCCAGGGGCACTGCCTTTCTGCCAGTGCTGTTCTGGCACGAGCGAAGCCACTGACCACGGGCACAGTGAGCCCCGGGGACACAGGAGGGGGGCCCTGAGTGCAGAGGAGCCTCCTCCCACCCTCCCCTGCAGAGGAGACCTCCCTTGGCCGAGGAGGCCGGGCTGTGTCCCAGTCCTGGGTGGGTGAAGCGGTCTCACGTTCCTCCCAGAAGTGTCCTACCCCATGCCCTCAGCGCCCTCCCTCCTGCTCTGGGCCGTAAATCAGGGTGGCCGTGGGTGCTGGTGAACTCCCTGCCGCCTCCAGTGCCCCCCGCTCCCCGCAGGGTCTCCCTCCCGGGGCGTGTTATCTGCTCTGGGGGTCCCACTTATCTCCGCTGTCACTTTCTAATGCTAGTTTATGGGCAGCGTTCTGTAGCTTAATTATGATGTTTTTCAGCACGGTCACGTGGCCACAGAAGCCAATAAGGCACCAAAGTGGGTCCATCCCGTCTGAGCCTGGCCCCCATGGGGAGGAGATTGGCCGGTGTCCTGCTCGGGGCGGCGTGTGCTCAGCCAGAGCCCCGACACCTTCCCGGCGGACACGGGTCCCATAAATCCCCCAGCCTGCTGCGGACAGGGCAGCGGTGCCCACACCCCGTGGAGGCTCCTCGGGTCGCAGCTCCTGGCCGGTGGCCGAGCGAGGCTCTCCCGCCCGCCGGCCCCACACGCAGCAGCCTCGCGGTGAGTACGACCCCGTGGGGGGAACCACGGTCCCCATCCCACCCTTCTCCCAGCCACTGCCGCCATTCCCCGGCATGGCGGCAGCCAAGGCCGGAGCTGGGGACACGGTAGGGCTTGGCGAGGAAGCGAGAGCCGAGTGTGGGCCTCTGCTTCCCTCCCCTTGCCCACCAGCGGGCGTGGGGATGGCGGCTCCGCAGACCGTGGGCAGCAGGGCGAGGCCTCACCGTCGCCTCGGCCCCTCGGCCACGCTGCTGCCCAGGAACGACAGAGCTGGCGGCTGAGGGGAGGCCAGTCAGCGGTGCTGGGGGTCACCCAAGGACTGGGTGTTGCCCATGGGAGCAGGAGCAGGCGTGGGAGGCATCCGGGACCCCTCAACTCTTGACACTGGCTGAGCCCACGTCCCTCCCCACCCCACCCTGGCAGGGATCAGAGCCTTTGCCTCCGAGTTGCTTTTGTTCCTCGCAGTGTTTGCTCGGCTCTTCTCCCAACGCACAGCCCCTCCTGGGTTTGTCTCCCCGGATGGCAGGCCCTGCTCCGTGGCTGCCCAGCAGCTTCCCTGGGAGCTCGTGGCGCGCGAGGGGGCCATGGCCGAGGGGCTCTGCTAGCGGTGGGAGTGCTCCCTCCCGGCCGTATGGCGACCGACCCGCACCGTGGGCCGCTCTGCTCCTATTCTTAGCCCGGGCTCCATTCCTGAGGGCTCTGGAGCGATGCTGCGCCGAGCCCGTTTCCTGTTTGCCGCTCTCCCTGCCAGTGCCGCTTCCTTACCCGCGGGCGGCAGCTGATGTGGGGTGAGCCAGGATGAGATGAGCGGGGTGAGTCCTGCAGGACAAGCTGTGTGGGATCAGCCATGTGGGGCCATCAGCCACAGCTCCCCTTGGCAGGGCACTGCCGGCGGCACAGCCCTCGGCCGTGCAGAGCTCCAGACACCCCAGCCCCGTGCCCTCCTGTGCTGCTGCCCGAGGGCTGTGCCGGCAGCAAGCTCCTGTGGGGTGGGCTCAGCTCCAGTGCCTCGAGCTCCCCAGGGCCAAGTGCCTGGGCTGTAGCATGTGGCCTGGGAGCGTCCCAATAAACAGGACGTGCCCATAGCCAGGGTGGTCCTGTGCCGGTCTGCGGCCGTCATGGAACACTTCCTTACAAATCCCTGGGCACTGAATTGATCCCTGCTGTCTGACAGGCAGACCAGGACACTGTTAGCAGTGGGTGCTCCAGGTAGGGTGGCTGGTGCTAGGTCCAAACTGTCACCTCCTTAGTGGTTGCCCTAGAGGAGGTGTCAGGAGCCACTGCACGTCCTGGTGTTCCCCACACAGCCCTTCCTGGGCTGGCAGGGCCTGCTAGTGTGGGGTAGTGGGGAGTTCTGACAAGCTGGGGGTCCAGGGATGTGCACCGAGCAGAGCAGGCTCGTGCTCAGACACAGTTAACTGTGCTCCAGCCCCGGGACTCTGGTTCCCAGTGGGTTGTGCCACTCTCAGGCCGGATACCCGGGGAGGTTGGGGGGCTCGTTCCCCACAGACGATGCAGGGGAGCAAGAAGGGTCTCGCGCCCTTCCTGCAGAGCGGTGCCCCCCGCCCGTCCCCGGGGAAGTCCCTGGGGGGATCCCCGGAGCCGCCGAGGCCTGGCCGAGCTGTTCCCCAGCCCGGCCGCCGCGTCCCCGGTCCCCGGGCCGGCGGGTCCCTCCGCCCCCGCCCCGTCCCCGCCGCCGCGAGCCGCCCGCTCTCCCAGAGGAGGTTCCCCAGCCCCGGGGGGCTGGCCGTGAGCCCGCACCAACATGGAGATGCTCTTCCAGGCGCTATAAAGAGCTCCGGCTCCCGCACCTGCCGCTCGGTCTCCGCTGCGCCCGCTCCTGCTCCGCACCCAGCGCCGGGGCTGGGGCCGCCGCCCGTGCCCGTCCCCGTCCCGTGCAGTCCCGCTGAGCGCGGCTCGTCCCGCAGCAGGGCCGCTGGAGGGGATGGACTATTCCTATGATGAGGACCTGGACGAGCTCTGTCCGGTCTGCGGGGACAAGGTCTCCGGGTACCACTACGGGCTGCTCACCTGCGAGAGCTGCAAGGTAGGATCGGCTGGGGCGTGAGGGGTCGGGGCTGCGGGGCCGGGGTTCTGTGGGGCCGGGGAAACGTGGCTGGGGCTGTGCGGAGCTGGGGTTGTGCGGGGCCGAGAATGCGGGGTCGGGGAAGCGGGGCCGGAGCTGTACGGGACCGGCGCCTTGCGGGGCCGGGGCTGCGCAAAAAGCGCTGCACGGGGGAAAGGGAACCGGGGCTCTGTAGGGAGCGGGGAGGGGGCTCTGCAGGGGCCGGGGCAGCGGGACCGACCGCGGGGCTGCTCTCGCCCGTTTTCGTTAGCGGCGCATTCGCACCGGGCAGCGGGAAGGGAGCGCGGCCGTGACGGGAGCCGCGACAGCGGCGGGGGCTGCGGGACCCTCCGTCGGAGGCGGGTGGAGGGGACGGGGCGCTGATGCCGCGATGCCGGTGCCGGTGCCCCCCGCAACGCCGCCGTCCGCCGCCGCAGGGCTTCTTCAAGCGCACGGTGCAGAACAACAAGCACTACACCTGCACCGAGAGCCAGAGCTGCAAGATCGACAAGACCCAGCGCAAGCGCTGCCCCTACTGCCGCTTCCAGAAGTGCCTCACCGTGGGGATGCGCCTGGAAGGTAGGGACGGGCGGGCACGGCGGGGCCGGGAGCTGTGCGGGGGCTGTGCGGGAGCTGTGCGGGGCTGTGCGGGGACTATGAGGGGCTGTGAGGGGCTGTGCTGCTCCCGGGACCGGTCGCGCTGTCCCCGCTGCCGCCGCCTCCCGGGCCGGTCATTCTCGCCGCCGTTTCGATTCCGTTTTTCCTTCCGAAGTTAAGAAAAAATTCGTTTTTTCGCGTCGCCTCCTGCTTTTCCTTGTTTCGTTTTGTTTTGGTTTTTCTTTCCCCGGGGTTTTGGCTGCCACGGCTTCAACTTTCCAGGATTTTTTTTTTTTTTTTTGCTGGCAGGAAGGTTGGGAAATAGCAAATAAATTATTGTTTTCCTTAAGCACATAATTCCAGAAGCCGAGACTTAAGGAAAACGTTAAAAATGATGGGGCTCGCAATAAAACTGCCGCAGCCCCACCACGAATTATATTTTTCCTCTCGGTGACATTTAATATAACGGATTTCTGACCCTCGAGGGGGCAATTCCAGCCCCACAGCCGCCGCCTCTCTCCTGTCGGCGCAGTCGATCCCGGCATCAGAGTCGGGCCCCGACAGCCACGAGTGGCGTGTTGTGGCTTCTGCACCGCTCAGCAAGCGGCAACGAAATATTTTTGGGGGACAAGTCGTTCGCAGAGCAAAAGCAGAGGCAGAAGGAGCCTCCCCACCCCAGAGTCAGCCGCCCCCCCACCTCTTCGCCCCTGAAATCGTTTGTGTTTTGCAGCGGGGAGAGCTGGACTGAGTCCCTCGCTGGCCGGGCTGGCTGCGCAGGGCACAGCTCGGTTTATCGGAAAGTCCTCCGTGTTCTCTCCGGGCGGCCGCTCTCTCCGGGAGCGGGATGGGAGCCTGCGAGCAGCGGCACAGGAGTAAGACACAACATCGAGCTGCAAAATCAGCCCCTGCAAACTCCCGGTGTGGGCTGGCTTCCAAAACAGATCCCAGTTTCACTCTGCTCCCTGGGCTGGAGTTACTGGTGACCCAAATAACTCCGTGCATGCTCTGGCGGCTTTGATCGAGGGGGATTTGAGTGCTGAGCAGGGACTGGGTGCCCTGGGACAGTGGGCAGGGGCAGCTCTTGGGGTGCCCGAGGGGAGACAGGCATGGCTTTTTATCCCTTTCCAGCACTTTTTGTCTTGCTCACTGTGGAGGTCCTTTGGTCCCGGGGCTGTCCCAGACAGCCTTTTCTTGTTTCTTTTCTTGCTGTTGGCCCCTCAGCTGAGCAGAGCTGTCCAGGGGATCACCCAGTGGAGGGTGATATTCCTATGGAGCCATCTCTTTTGTGGTAAAAACCAGAGATCACTTCTCCTCAGCTCCTAGTGTTTTTGGGCAGGGCATCTGAGATGATGCTTTGGAGGTGAGTCTCCGGCTCCACAGGACAAGAGCAAGCCTGAGGCGATCGATTTTGGGGGCAGTGTTGACACAGGCAGCCCTCAAAGTGCCTGAAGGGAGGCTGTAGGGAAGCCTGACCCAGGAGCAGCACAGCCCTGGCCCAAGTCTGCCCACAGCCCTGGTCAGCCCCCGGGCATACCCTGGGCAAGGGGAGGCAGAGCCTGGCCAGCAGCCTGCCAGCCCAGCTCTGCATGGGGCCAGGGCAGGCGAGGCAGTGGGAGTGGGAAGTGGGGGCTGCAGGGTGCTGAAAACCCCTCCTGCTGCCATGTGGGTGCGTGGCTTGGGGGTCACCTGGAGAGGGTTTTGGGGGGGTGCTGGGGGTGAAGATTCTTCCTGGGTGGCTCCACTCGGGTCCTCTTGCACTGGAGGACGGGGCACATCATTTCCTTCGTAGCTGCCAACTGGGACACAGCAAATGGCAAGTTGTTCCTGATCCCAAGTGTGGCACAAATGGCAGGAAAAGCAGAGCAGGAGGGAATTAAAAGGCCTCTTCTCCCTTTGTCTTCTTGCTGGGAGAGGGGAGGAGGTGTATGTGGTTGCCTGCAGAGGGTTTGTGAGACTGGACTGTGAGCACCTTTTGCTGTGTGGGGTGTGCAGGCAGCACCAGGGGGGTCTCTGCCTGTGCACCCTTGCCCAGGGCCACGGGAGTCCCTTTGGGATGCAATGCCTGGGCATTGCTGGCCCTGACTTCGAGCAGTGGTGGGAACACATCACTTCCAGCGGGTGTGAGATCTGGGCTTTTGGTGTGCTCTGGCTCTGGGATGTGCGGCTGGGGCTGCCAGGCCTGCCTGTGCCAGCTGTGCCTGCCACAGGAGACCCCAGCTTGGGAATGCACAGTGCTGACTGTGGCACCTCCCTCGTGGCCCTGAGTCAGGCCCTGCCCCGGGGCAGCTCGGGGAGGCTCTCAGGGTGGGGATCACGGCACCCCTCACTTCGGAGGCCGCTGCTGGCCGCCCGCTCCCAGCGAGCTGCTGTTTTCATGAATAAAGAATGAGGGAGGAAGCCAGGGCGGCTCTCCTGGGAGCACATTCCTGCTCATCCTGGAAATGCTGCTGCTCCCGACCACACTCCTGCCTTTGCAGCCTGCCTGGGGAGCACTGGGGAGGTGCTCTGGCTCTCCGGGGGGGCTGGCCGAGCGCCCCGGGATAAGTAGGCGAAAGAGAGGCAGAGGTAACAGCTGAGACACAAAGCAAGACGCGCTGGCTGTCAGCAGGAACACGAACTAGCAGAGGGTTTTTTGCCTTTGATGCTCAGCCTGCGAGCTGCTCTCGCTGGCTCACTCCTCCGTCCCTCTGCGCTGCCGTCCAGCTCCCGGCTCCCAGCTCCTGGCTCCAAGCTCCCAGCTCCCAGTTTCCAACTCCCAGCTCCCAGCTCCCGACTTCCAGCGATCTGAGGCTCTTCCAAGGGATATGTCAGGGCAGCAGCCCCTGGGAGCACAGCAAGGCAGTGCAGAGGGACAGGCTCCTGCTGCAGAGGAGCACCTGCTCCCTTGCTTGTTGACATATTCTTGGGTTTCTTTCGGTGTTCAGTGGGAATGTCTGCTTTGCTGGGACATTGTTCCCAGCAGGGCTGGCAGCCTCCTGCCCGAGGCCAGGGTGAAGTGCACCCACAGGGACCTGCCGGCTGTGCTGCTCGAGGAAGAGGGAGAGATTTGCAGAAAAGCAGCACGTGCAGCTGGGATGCAGGGAACCGGGGTCCTGAGGGGGCTGTGGGGTCCCAGGCTCTGCAGAGACAAGAAATCCCGGGCTGGTCCAGTGTCAGGGGTTGTTAAAATGAAAGTGGAAGTCAAGCCCCCTTATCTGCTCGAGCTGGGGGATGGAAGCCGCTTTATCCCCCAGCTTGTTTTATAGTTAAAGCCAAAGGTCTCTTCCTTTCCTGCAATTCCCAGAGGCTCTGAGAGTGACACTGGCTGGGGTGAGTGGCACAACCTGCTGTCCACTTTATGGGAAGGTTTTCCCGGTGCCCCACAAACCCTTTTCACCATCAAGCTGTGTGTCTCCCCACCCTCCCCTTTTTTCTCTGTGCCGTGTGGAAGGCCTGGTCTTCCTCTGTGAGGGTTCCCTGCAGCCTCTGCCCTCTGTCTGTCCCCAGCTGTCCGTGCAGACCGGATGCGCGGCGGGAGGAACAAGTTTGGCCCCATGTACAAGCGGGACCGTGCCTTAAAGCAGCAGAAGAAAGCTCTGATCCGCGCCAACGGCTTCAAGCTGGAGACGGTGCCTCAGATCATGTCGCCGGTGCAGGGCGACTACGGCCTGTCCTCCACCATCCACAGCATCCACGCCATGTCCAAGACCCTGCCGCCCAACCCCGCCGCCCTGACGCCCGTCGACTACGAGCGCAGCCCCTACGGGACGCCCGCCCTGGGAGTGACTGTGCCCGGCCACGCGCCGCTGCCCGGATACCACTACCCCTCCTTCCCCAACCGCACCATCAAGTCCGAGTACCCCGACCACTACACAAACGTGCACGAGTCCGTGCCCGCCTACGTGTACCCAGAGACCTACCCCAGCAGCTCTCCCCCCGACATCCCCGAGGTCATCCTGAAGCTGCTGCAGCTGGAGCCCGACGAGGCCCAGGTGAAGGCGCGGATACTGGCCTGCCTGCAGCAAGAGCAGGGCAAGGGCCGGCACGAGAAGCTCAGCACCTTCGGCCTCATGTGCAAGATGGCCGACCAGACCCTCTTCTCCATCGTGGAGTGGGCACGGAGCTGCATCTTCTTCAAGGAGCTGGAGGTAGGAGCCGGGCAGAGGGGAGGGATGCTGCTCTGGGTGGGCGCTGGGGGCAGGCAGGACCGAGGCTGCCGTGCCGTGAGGATGGGGTGCTGCCGTGGGCAGGACCGAGGTGGAGATGCTGTGAGATCAGGTCACATCCCTGTCCCGCTGCCGGCTCCCCGCACGGCGGTGCCGCAGCCATTCCCACCGTGGGGCTGATGGTTTCAGATCCATCACGGCAGGGGCAGGCGCGGAGGCAATCGCCGGCAGAGTGACTGCGGTGTCAGGCTCAAGATATAATTGAAAAATGTAACGTTGAGGAATTATAGTTGAGACAATTCTCTCCTCCGCCTTCAGGAGGAAAATCGATGTGGTCAGGTGGGTCCTATTAGCGCCAGGCAGCCGGGGCAGGGCCGGCTGGGGCGGGGACAGCACCGAGCCCGCTCCAGAACCGTGACCCACGAGTGTGCCGGGCTGGGGGATGTGCAGCTGAGCCCCGTCCTGCTGGGACATCCCCTTAGCAAATGCCCCTGAACACTTACTGGGCCAAGCTCTGCCATCCTGCACACCTTGCCAGGCTTTCAGACATTTTCCATTCACGCTCTGCACTGACCTAAGTTCCCAGACTGGTTCAAAAATGGGAAAGAAAATTTGTGTCATGGCCAAAATCCAGAGAGCCCCATCCCAAGGCATCTGAGAGACATGGGTGCCTTCTAGTGCTTTCAGCGTGAGGCTGTGCTACCTGGCTGGCCAAAATCACCTTCTTCCTGTGGGGCTGTGGGGACAGTACCATGGGACAGGACCAGGCTCTTCCCTGTGCCATGGGGCCATGGGCACCGTGGGGCTGAGTGTGGCCAAGCCTCACAGCTCAAAATAGCCCCCAGCTGCCAGAACAGTGTCAGGAAACGGCATTGTGGGGGTGGGTCAGGCTTGTTTCAATCATATCAGTGTCCAGCCTGGATTTTGGGAACAGGGTGGTTGTTGTTTTCCAGCAGATATTGTAAACAGTGTAAATTCAGTTCCTGGTTGTATTGCTGTGTAGCCTTGTAACTCCATTGTTAGTCTGATTGTGCCACCAAAATAGGCTGTTTCTGTGTGAATCCTTGTTGGTGGGTGCTCCTCCTGCCGTGGGGCTCTGGGGGGGGTGGCAGTGCCAGAGGCCTCCCCTGGGCAGAGCGGCTGTTCCTGCTGGGAGCAGGTCATGTTCCCTGCCATGCCCAGGACGTGGGGTTCGGTGCTCAGGGATGGGAGCTCAGCTGGGATCCCCATCCCTCTCTGCCATCTCAGGGGCTCGTGCCTCTTGCCTTCATCCACATGGTGACTGTGGAGTGCATTCCCAGCATTTTGCAGGGCCAGGGACTTCAGGACACCTCGTCCCACTCTGACTCCAGTGGGGGAACGTGGTGTTGCCATCCTTGGCTCCCTCCCCTGTGCTGACTCTGCGGCACAGCGGGGCAGGTCCAAGCCCCAGCACAGAGTGGAGGTGCCCAGACACCCCAGGGATATTGCTCCAGGGCACCGTGCAGGGCTCACATCACGCACGGAGGGGGTGCAGGCGGGTGAGAAGGAGCGTGCAGGCAGATGACCCCATCATGCCATGCCATGCCTGAACCCTCCTGGCACTCATGTGCTTCCACAGGGCTGTCTGCAGATAGCTGGCTTCTCCCCAGAGCCTCAGAGGGGGCCTGGAGAGGAAAGAGAAAACCCTCAGGGACATGGGAACCTGCTGGCTCACACCTGGCCAGGATGAGCCTTTGGTCCCTGCCCAGGGAGAATGGGAGCAGGTTTCCCTGGAGCTGGCCGGTCTTGTTCCCATTCTCACTCCTGGCCCAGCAGTCTGGTGAGGGGCAGACTGGGTGCTTTGCCCTCTCCTCCTGAGGGGGTGGCCGGGCTGGGAGATGCTGGGGAGAGGCCCCCCGGCCCGGGGGAGGAGGGGGGCGATGGGCTAAATGGCCTCTTGACATCGGCTCACACGCCACGTCCGCCCGCAGGCGCGGGGCAGCCAGATTGAAAACAGATTTAACTTCCCAGATATATCGTTTCATTTAAGGGCCAGTAATTCTGTCAGTCTGCCACTGACAAACGAGGGTCCCCATGCCAATCCGCCGCGAGACTGATGTCGCGGCGCTCATCTCGTGTCACCAGCGGGAGAATTACGGACTGCGCTGGCCTTCGGAGGCAAGACTAATAACGCCGTGCAGCAGAGGGGGATTTGGGGGCCCGCTTGTTTATCGAGGGCCGGCCAGGCAGCCGCGGCGCGAGGCCGCGCGGGCGGAGGTGGAAGAGGTCAGCGCTGACGCCCATAAATACGAACTTTAACTGAGTCTAGATGAGATGTGTCAGGACTGAGGGAAGATTTGCAGCATCTCTTCAGGAAGAAAAATATGGGCCGGGGGTGAAATATATTTTGCTGGGTCGTGAGTCTCGGGCAACTTTGTCCTTTCAGATGTAATTTTTTTATATATATGGAGAGAGACAGACAGAGAGATGTGCACGCACACACATATGTGCTCTTGCACACTCACATTGTGTCTGCTTTTGGAGTGGTTTATGCACGTCTCTTGCACAGCCTGGTTTATATAGGTGTCACTGCCGTACCTACATATCAATATTGTGCACACAGGGTTGCAGTGACCTTTAGATTGGGATGAGCAGCCAGGAATGTTAAACAAATTGCCACGGTTTCAGCCCGAAGGCCAGGCTGGGCTGGGTGTGCAGAGGGTCCCTGTGCTGCAAGAGGGGCACGGCACAGCCACAGGGTGGTGGGATGATGCTGACCCCTCCTCGGCCCCTTCGTGCCAAAGGGCTGGGGCAAACCGCCCTTCCACCCACAGGCGAGCCCCAGTGATGGGGGATGCTGAGGGCAGCACTGTTCCCACGAACCAAGGGTCCCTGTGGTCGCTGGGTCTGTCTGCTGGGCTGCTCTCCCTCGGTCCTCGTCGGAGATCTCAGAGCCACGACGAAGCCTATTTGCAGTCAGTTGCTTCTCTGCCTTTAGCATCTGTGGGTCATCTTGACCCCATCTCCTGGCCGATGGCCAGAGTGTTTCTGGCAGATTAAAAATCTCCTTCTGGTCATGGATGCTGCAGCAACGTTTAGCATCCCATGCACTGGGGGAAATGTGATGCTTCCCCTGCCTGTGTTGTCCTGGCCAGCACAGCCCTGCCTGTAGAACCGTGGTGCTCGTGCATTCTGGGCCACAGCAGCATGGGAGCCAGCAGGGAGATAAGATTCTGGTTTTGCTGCACAGGTTCTGATGGTTTTTTGCTTTAAGCTGCCCATCGTGGTGGTGTCTGGGCAGGGGGATGGGGACACGCATTCACCGTTAACACCTTGGACTTGTGTGAGGTTTTGACTGCAGGTGGCTGGTGGACATTAATCCACTTTGACACCTCTTGGTAGCTGAGGTGTTGGGTCCTGCTCACACCCAGTCATTGCTGGGGCTGCAGCTCAGGGCACTGACCTGTGTCCTCCACCTGTGTGAGGGTTGAGAGACAAATCCTGCACCTGAGGTCTGGGTGGAGGCCTGGAGAGCATCTGTGGGCGGGAGGCAGTTTGGGGGCATCCAAGCACTCCTGGTGCCCATGCCTGGGGATCAATGTCCTGGGACCCACTCAGGACCCTGCCAAGGGACTGCTGATGGTCCCTCTGCTTCCCAACAGAGATGCAGGAGGGCAGCAGTGGTACCCATGGAGGGGAATGCCCTGAGCCAGCTGTGCAGGGAGCAGTGAGCACAGTGGGGCTGCACTGTCCCCAGATGGCCAGGGAAGGTTTTGGGAGCCCCAACACTCCCAGGGGCTTTCTCATCTCTCACCTATAAACCCACAGGGAGGCTTGCAGGAGTTTAAAACTACACCCACATGCAGGTCCTGCAGCCCTTGCCTGGGCAGCATCACCCCTGCCTCTGCACACTCTCCCTCCCCTCTGGCACCATCCCAGACCCTTTCCCACAGGGAATTGCATTTTCTGTAGGTCACAGCCTATCAGCAGCCCTGGCGACAGGGGATTGCTCTCCCAGCATGGGTGGGGGGTGTTTGCAGAGTGTTTTGTGAATGGTTTAAATGCTTGCTTTGAAAAAAAGGTAAAAATTGCCTCTCAAAGACAGCTTGCATTAGGCCCTTGATAAAGCACTCCACGGAAAAGCCTTGACATTAAAAGAGGAAGATCCTTTGCTTAACTTTTACGGGGAGCGTGTGTGCTGCCGCCTGGCTGGGGGGATTGATTGCCTCTGAGTGCCCCTCCATTAGCAGCCTCTGCTCCTGGGAGGCCAGGCCAGGGTGGGGGGCAGGCAGGTGACCCCCAGCCAGAGCCCCCTGCAGCAGAGCCCCAGTGCCAGAGCGGGGCTGTGGGGCCTGCTCAGCCATTTGTAAAGGAAGAAAAGGTTTCAAAATTGTTGAAGGGCTTTCTTTCGGAAAAGCTAAATTTTCTTTAGAAGTTTTTTCAAGGCAAAACCTTCTGTCTGTCCCTTCTGGAGCTCATCTCGCTCAGGAATGAGGCACAGGAAGGAGCTTCCAAAACAACGCCCCGGCTCAGCCGGAGCGGAGGCGCTCGGCGCGGCCCGGGAGCTGCAGCTGGGCTGGCAGAGAGCTGTGCAGCGGGACCCCAGCGCCCTGCCAGGGCCACGAGCCTCGGGGCAGAGGTCACCACGGATGCAGAAAATCTCTGTTCTGTTTTTGGTGCAGAACGAGCTTTTCCCCAGGTCTTTGTTCAGCGGCTGAACAGGGCCACGGAGCGCAGCCCCTTCGCTGCCCTGGGCCGTGGGGCAGGGGCAGCCCCACCGCGCCCCTGCCCTGCCTGCAGGGGGGTCTGTGCTGGGCAGGAGTGGGTGCTGCAGCCCCAGCCTCGTCGCTGCCTCCCCACCCCAGCTCCCTCCCCGCGCTGCCGCAGGGCCGGCTCTGACCACCCACTTGAGGAACAAATCCCGGCGGCTCGCGGGGAGCGCCGGCTCTGAGGCTCTGAGACCATAAAGCTTTCTCATCTGGCTTCTATTCCTTTTGCAATCTCCCAGCGCCGGTTTATTGCAGCCTCTTCAGCAAAACGAGGGCATTATCCAGCCCTGTGATGCTGCATCTGTCTTCCCTCTATTAACGGGGGAGCACAATGGCCCTGCAGAGCTCAGCTGCTGGCACTGGATCTGCTCCGCAGGGAGACAGCACCGTAATCCCAGCCCTTTCCCTACACCAGCCCTGCAGCAGAGGGGGGGTCCAGGCAGGGCAGGAGCTCAGCTCTCTGTGGAAAGGAGTTGGGGTCTGGAGAAGAGCAGTGCCAAGGGGATGAAGCTGAGACCCACGGTGGTTCTCAGCAGGGTGGTGTGAAGGCAGCTGAGCTCCCCGTGCTGGGACAGGAGCGTGCCTGGTGTTCTGCCACGACTCTGGGTACAGGGCCTGGCAGAGCTCTTAGTTCTGCCAAATGCAGCTGTTGGCTCTGGCAGCTCGTCCTGCCCTACTGGTTCTGCCTTTGGGGACCTTTGGGGACCCTTCCAGCTCGGTCCTGGCTCGAGCTCCTCACAGGGGCAGTCCCAGGTGCTGCTCTGGGCCTGTGCCTGCCCGTACACACGGCACAAGCGTGAGCACGCACGTGACCACGCGTGTTGGTGCGTGGGCAGGGGCTGGGCTGGCAGCTGCAGGGCACAGCCGTGCCCCGGCTCCCCCACGGCCCTGCTGCCCCCAGACCCGCCATCCCCGGCAGGGAGGCGAGGATGGGCACTGTCTTCTTTCGTTTAAAAGTATCCAGAGGGACTGCCTGGACACACAGGCCCTTTGTGCAGCCGCTGCACATCCCTCCTGCAGTCATTTTGTTAAAATTTGTGTGCAGTTCAGGGAGGTTGTGCCTGGTGAGGGAAAACCAGTGCTGATAAGAGCCAGCAAGTGCCACTGAAACACACTGAGCTGCTTTGAAGTCAGCTCTGCACAGCCACCTGCCCCTCTCCTCTCCTCCAGTTCAGGGTCCCCCTTTCTGGGATGCAGCTCCAGCTCTCCCTGCTCATCCAGGGGGCCCCCCTGCCACGGGCTGTGTGCCAGGCACAGGGTGGGTGCTGTGCAGTGCGGTGTGCTGGGTGTCAGCCCTGCTGCTCCCGCTCCCTTTCAGGTGGGGGACCAGATGAAGCTGCTGCAGAACTGCTGGAGTGAGCTGCTGGTGTTCGACCACATCTACCGGCAGCTGCAGCACGGCAAGGAGCACAGCCTGCTGCTGGTCACGGGCCAGGAGGTGAGCAGTGCCCAGGGGACGGTGCTCTGGAGGGGAGGGGGCTGGCTGGGGGCATGGGGTGAATCTTCTCTTACTTCTGGTCCAGGGTGGCATAGGGCAGATGGGTTGGTTTGCTACACCATGAGTCTGTTTGTGCAGAAGGTCCCATCCCACTCCATGCCATGCCATGCCATGCCATCCCACAGTTCCTGGTTCTGGAGAAAACTATTTTGTATGGAAAGATCAACAGCCCTACTTGTACTCTCAGTGGTGGGATGTGAAGAGGGGCCCCTTCCTTCCCTAGGGGTGGCTTTTGGAGATGGGGTGCCTACAACATCAGCACCCTATTAAGAGCCCTCCTGTTTTAAATCAGGTTCTCATTTCACCCACTGGCCTTTTCTCTGACATCCTTAATTCTCAGTGGGCACTCAGGGCTGGTTCCCAGCTCTTGCCCTGTGTGGGGTTCCCTGCAGCAGGGTATGGGGGGCTGGGGCTGCCAAAGCTGACGCCGTCCCGGTCTCGCAGGTGGACATGTCGACCATCGCGGCCCAGGCCGGCTCCGTCCTGAACACGCTGGTGCTGCGGGCGCAGGAGCTCGTCCTGCACTTGCACTCGCTCCAGGTGGACCGGCACGAGTTCGTCTGCCTCAAGTTCCTCATCCTCTTCAGCCTCGGTGAGCACTGCTTTGGGGGGCACTGGGACAGGGGCTCCCTCTCAGGGTGATGCCCGTGCTGGGGCGCAGGGTCTGGGGGTGTGAGCTCAGCTCAGCTCAGCACGCACAGCCCGGGGGCCGAGCGGTGTCCTGCCGCAGGCTGGGCTCTGCTGCAGCTGCAGGGACACGGCCATCCTGCTGGCCCAGTGGGGCCTGTTTTGCTCACTCGCCCGTCAGGCCGGGCAGGGAAACAGCCCCTGATACGGCTGAGCCAAACAGGCGTGTTGACAGTGGCGGCCGCGCCGGGCCGGCCGTATCTGCCGGCGTTTGCGTCACAGGGCCCCGCGCGCTCCGGGACCGGCTCCTCTGCTCCTGATTAGGCTCAGCCCGGAGCCCGCGGCCCGGCCCAGGCGCTGGTGGGTTCACACGCTCCCACCTCACCCAGACTAAACAACACCGAGCTGCAGGCGCTGCTGGCGGAGCTGGAAACCTCCCTGGGGCGGCACAGCGGCTCAGCTCTGCTCCTGCCCTGCTCCTGCCCAGCTCCTGCCCCGCTCCACCCCCACTCCCACCCCTCTCCCGCCCTGGCCATGCTGCCCACACTGCAGGGAGCATCTCCAAACACACTGCAGCCGGGGATGTGCCTCCATTCCCTGCAGGCTTCCCCCAAGGCAGGGGTCCAGTCAGAGGGATCTCACCTCTGGGCAGGGCACTGCAGCTGTGGGTGGTGCAGAGCCCCACAGGGACCCCAAGGGTGCCCAGCCACCATCACCACAGGTGCTGACCCCTTCCCCTCCATGGCAGATCTCCCCTCCCAGAGCGAGGCCTGCGAGGGGCTCGTGTGGCTGCCACACTCCGGCTGCCTCCCTTCCCACACCTCCTCAGTGGCTGCTGGTTGCACCCACCCGGGACAGGAACAGGCATTTCCCCAGGGAAGCTGGGGTCCCTGCAGGTCTGAGTGCTGGTGCTGGGATGGTGAGCCCAGCTTGTGGCAGACCTGTTTCCATCTCCATCCTTGTCCCTAACCCAGCCCATCCCTGCCCCAGTGCCTTAGTCAGTGCTCGCACTTCTCCATCCATGAGGTCCTATCTGGGGACCGGGGGTGGGAGCCACACTGCCATCCCGTTCTGCACCTGCAGCATCTCCTCCCTCAGCTTTCCTCTCCTCTGGAGCTGTTTTGAAATCCAGAGAAACGAGATGCGATAATTCCCCGCTCGGAACAGTGATAAAGCAGGGCACAAACAGTGCCCAGGCTGGGAAGTGAAGGAGCTGGGGGGGCTCGTACCCCGAGCCAGGACCTTCCTTGGCCACTGCCCCGAAGGTTCAGCCCAGCAGAGCCGGGTCCCCACCGTGCTGCCCTGTGACCCCTCTGCCCCCTGGCACGGCACGGGGAGCGGGAACAGCGTCCGCCCCGATGGCCTCCCCGGAGCAGTGGCTTTCAGGGAGGGCGTGGAATCCAATAGCTGTGTTTTCCCATACATTGTTTTGCCCCAAATGCAACTTTTTCTCTCCATATTGCAGAGCTCACTTGGAGTAATTTGCCCTTCGCAGGCTCAGCTGTAGAGGACGGGACTGTGTATTATGTGCAGGATGTAATTGCCTTTAACAAGAGAATTTCCACATTTACCACTCTGCCACAGCACAGTCAAAGCCAAGCCCTGCTCACAAGAGCTGCCATTTGAGTTCTAAATAGATTTCTCTCCTGAGCAGGTAAAGAGATTTAATTAAAATTAGGGCTTCTCAAAATAGCAATATTTATGAGGACGGCACAGGTTAGCTTTGTTCTACAGAAGGGCTTAATAGAGCCTTAATGGATTGACCTATCATTCGATTTCATGACTTACATTCATGAAGCAGCTACTCTTGGGGAGGGGAGGAAGAGAGGCTTTTATAGCCCACATTCCCTTAAGCGTTTGCAATTTATCAGCAGCTTCTCCCAAACAAAAGGAGCTGTGAATAGGAAGAACACTTGAGGGCATAGAAATAATCCCAGGCATATCTGTATGTGTGATGGGAGGCTTTGTCACAGGACAGTCTTTGCAACTGCTGCAGTGTCTCTAAATGAAGTGAGTCAATGTTATTTGGACAACATTCTTTATTCCTTGCAGGAATGAAAAGATTATTCAAATATTCAATTAAACAGTGAATAGGGTCTTTCAGAGAACCAGGTGAGTTCATCGAGTAGAACTAGCTATTGTTGAGCCAACTCAGGGGATAGATTTGACATTTATCAATATAACTTCTTTTTTTTAATGACATGCACAATAACCTTATGCAGATAAAGAGATTTCATAACAAGAACCCGGGTAGGAGGAGACAATAGGAGCAAATGTGCCGCCCAGTGAAAAGGGAAGGGTGATCTGATAAAGTGCATCTTGGCACAACCTGTGCCCTTTGTGCCTGCAGCCACAGTGCCCATCCTGGCCGTGGGCATGGCTGGAGGCTGGGGCTCCCTGGGCCCACAGACCCCTGGCTCTGCCTCTGCTCCCTGGGGGCTCTGTGGTCCCCCTGGCTGCACCTCCTCCCCCCAGCCCCGGCCCCTGGGGGCTCCTGGCTTTGCGGGGCTGCAGCAGCCTCGGGGCCGTGGTCCCTTCCAGGCAGCCCTGCTGGGCTCCTCGTGCTGCACAGTAAATCCATTCAATCTTCTTGCCCCAGCTGGGCTCGGGGCCAGGGTTGGCAGCAAGGTCGCTGTCGGGCAGGTTTGTACCACTGCTGTGTGTAGCTGTAGGTGGCGATGGGGCAACACACGGCACCGGTTCCCTAAAGCCACCAAAATCCTTGTGCGGGGCCGGTTGAACGTGTTGCACTGACTGAAAGTCAACACCTCGCCGTGGAGCACTCCTGGTAACCTGAGTGCTGAGGCAGCCCCCTTGGAGAGCAAACTCCAGCTCAGGTCACCCCAAAAGCCTGGAGAACACCCCACCCCCGAGCGTGGGTTGTTCCTGCATCACAGGAGACCACCCCTGCCCTGGGGCTGTGCCTGCCCCAGCTCCTGCAGCTCTGCCTCTTGCTGCCAGACCCTGCCTGCACCGTGGTACCACTGCCTGCTGTGCTGCTTCCCACCCTGCTGGCAGCAGGATTATGGGAAGCTCCTGCAGCCCTGGTGAGGCGTGGAGGATTAGGGTTTCTAGGCTGGTGAGCCTGGTTGCCACATTGGAAAGACCAGGTTTATCGGGGAATTAACTCAGCCGCTTCCTCGACCTTCAGGAATTAAAGGGGGCTGATGGCAGCGGCTCCTGGTGTGTGAACACAGCCGGCAGCACCTTCTGGCTTTGCCTCTTCCTGGGCAGCGAGGGCAGGGGCACACCAGTCCTGCTGCCAGGGGGTTTGGGATCTGTCTGCAGCATCAGGGGAGACTTGGGAGGCAGAGCAGGGACAGGGAGCCCGTGGCTGGAGAGGGATGGGGCGTGAGACTCCTCCTGCACTGTGTTTTCCCGCACGAGGAGCTCTGATCCAGGAGTGCGGGTTCCTCCTGGCTCACCCAGCGCAGCACGGCATGGCTGGGGCAGGCACATGAGTTTGGCACCATTTCACCCTCCTCCTCCTCCTCCTTGCAGACGTGAAGTACCTGGAGAACCACACTCTGGCCAAGGACGCGCAGGAGAAGGCCAACGCGGCGCTGCTGGAGTACACGGCGTGCCACTACCCCCACTCCACGGACAAGTTCCGCCAGCTGCTGCTGTGGCTGGCGGAGGTCCGGGCGCTGAGCATGCAGGCAGAGGAGTACCTGTACCACAAGCACCTGAGCGGGGAGGTGCCCTGCAACAACCTCCTCATCGAGATGCTGCACGCCAAGCGGACTTGAGCGCGGCCCCAGTGCCGCGGGTGGGGCAGGACTGGTGCCCGGGGCTGGCTGCCCTCCACCCTGCCTTCCTCAGCAAAGCTATCTAACCTCTGCTACTGGAAACGTCCCAGGTGGTTTCACACCCAGCAAGGGCGGTCGAGGCTGCCCCGCTGCCGGCGCTGCCCCGGCTCCACCGCACGCCCGCTGCCCCAGCCGGCCGCTCGCAGACCCGGCTCAGCAGCACCGAGGAAGGGTAAAGCCTGTCCCGGCTTTTCTGCAATTTCTGCTCCTCTCCTGCTACCCCTACCAGCTGTTTCTTCACCTTCCCAGCCCTGCCCCATGTCTCAGGGCCCCTCGTGCACAGGGCAGGGCAGAGGTGAGGTGAACCCCCCCGGGCCGTGGTGTTGTGGTGGTTGGGGTGTCCCCAGGCACTGGGGGAGCACAGGGAGGAGCCCCGCAGAGCGCTGGGGCTGGGCTGGAGGGGTTGGCCCTGTTCAGTCCTATGAGCCCAAGGTGCACATGCTGTGTCCCACGGGCAAAGCGAGGGCGGGCAGGGGTGGGCACCGCTGAGTCCTCAGCTGAGGATCATTTTCCCAGTGCCTGCTGGTGCTGGAGGCAGCAGCTGTGGCTTTGCAGGCCATGGCAGCCTCAGTGCCCAAATCCCACAGCTGTCCATGGGCAGCACAGCTCTGTCCTGCCTGCAGGTGATGGTGGCAGAGCAGCCAGGCAGGAGGGAGCTGCAGGCACGTGTCCAGGAGCTGGGGAAGCCTGGGGAGCTCTGCAGCCCCCTCCTTGCATTTACTGGCCCACGTGCATGGGTAGGGAGGAATAAGGACTTTCCTGCACTTTGTGTTGGGCTCCCACACCCCCTCCTGTGGCCTGCGGTGTCCCCAGGGGACAGCAAATGCTGTGCCAAAGCCACAGCTCTCTGTTTCTCTCCCATCACGGGACAGGGGCTCACAAACAGGACTGGAAGCACTGGGGACGTGCCAGACTCTCACTGCTGCTTTCTCTCGATCTCAGCCATGCCCTCCTCTCCTCTCCTCTCCTCTGCCCCACCAGGCAGCCCCTGCCCCGATCCCCAGCTCCACAGGCTCCTTGGCAGGGCCGGGCTGGCCGGGTTTGCCCCCAGGGGGGGTGGTCTCCCTGTCCTGGGGTCGTTGCCCGCCGTGGCTCGGCAGAGCCGGTGCCTTGGGGAGCCACAGAGGCCGCGCCCGGAGCCGCGTGGTTTGTGAAGCTTGTTAGACGCAGAAGAGTATGTTTGTCTCTGCTTTAACACGTTTGTGCTTTTTTCCTCCTGAGGTCTGTGGTTTGGTTTCGCCTTTTTCTTTTTGTGAACTTCAAGAACTGGAGAAAATGGTTTGGGAGGTAAAGATGTTTTATTTTCAGAAAATGAAAAGTGTCCTTAAGTGTCTCTCTCTCTGTCTCTCACATCCTTTTCTCCCTCTCATCCCTCCCCTTCCCCACTACTCCCCCTTCTTTCCCAGGCAGGAGGTTACCAACTTCCTTGTCAGGAGCAAACCACTGTAATAAATTTTGCAGTTCATTTAAAAAGGCAAACTTTGTCTTTTTTGACTGTCTTTCTACCGCTCCTGGTTGGTGTTTGCCCAGCTCCCCGTGGGCAGGGGAGCAGTGCTTGGCTCCTGGTGCCTATTGCTGGGGTGCTGCCTGCCTCTGTGGGACCGGGACATGTGGCTGTGAGACAGGACCACTGCTGCCCTGGGCTTCAAAGCATCCAGGTCTGGTAAAAAAGGCTGCAGGGAACTGCCATAGTGACTGAGTGTGGTTTTCAAGTGAGCTCACAAAGGACAACATTTATGGGCCGTTATGACAATTATCTTAGACTTGGATTGCTCAAGTAGCTCTTGGTGGTTCCCTGGCCTGGCACACAGCATGGCAGGGAGCAAAGCCATGGCAAAGCAGAGAGCTCTGCCACAGACTCTGACATAGACGTGGTAAGATTTCGGTGCTGGGGGTGCCCCAAGGCCCCTCCCTGACCCTGGCAGTGGGAGGTGCTTGGCTGGAGTGACACTCCACACACCAGTCCCACCCCCTGCCCAGCACAGGGTGGCTCCAGGGCTGCAGAGCCAGCATGGAAATACAGGGTGGGCAGCACATGCTGTGCTGGGATGGGGGAACATGGAGAACACAGGAGAGGGCACAGCAGGGTGGGCAGTGCCCTGGTCCTTGCACTGGGGCCAAACCCCCTCCGCTGTGCTCAGCCACACAGAGCCACCGCACGAGCCCCTTCCCTTGGACACAGCGCAACAGGGAGACAAGGCTGTCTTTAAAATCAGCATTTACTCTTGTCATAATCAGCAAAACCCCACCACGCTGTCTGTGCTCTAAACACTACAGAGGTAACAGAACAGGGAGGGAAAACAGAACCCAGCTGGCGAGAGGCCACAGCAGCCAGGCAGGAGCCCAGGCGGGAGCAGGGAGAGCATTTTTGTCATAAACAGCAGAAGATGCTATTGATGTCAGCTGGTTTAGAAAAGGCTTGGAGCCAGCTGCTGGATTCCCTAGTGCTTGTGCTTCCCATGCAGCCTGTCCCCAGCCCTGCCCCGGCACAGTGGTGTGCCGGGCCAGCAGCAGGGCTGGGAAGGCAGCCGTCCTCGCTGGCACGGAGCACGGGCACGGCTGCCACGGGCAGAGCTGGGCTTGTTCCATCCCACTGCTCCAGGTGCCCCAGGCTAAAAGAGCTCTGTTGGCATCACACCAGTGCACACAACCACACTGCCAGCGCTGCCAGTGGTGACAGTGACATGGGGCAGTGCCCCAGGCCAGACTTGGCTGCCCCAGCAGGGGCTGCACAAGCCAAGGGACCCCCAGCACAAGTACCTGCTGTTGGCTGCACGCCCAGGAGAGGAGCAGGGCCATCAGCAGCAGATGAAACCCCATGAGACCCCACAGTAGCCCAGTCCTGCCTCGGTTTCACCTGCACGTGCTGCTGGGGAGAAGTGCAGGGTAGCAGGGACAGCCCTCCAGAAGCCAGCTCCTCCGACCTGCCATCCTTCCCAGCTGCTGGAAAACCCTCCGTGTTGTAGCCTCGTCACCCAGGGACTTCTCAGAAACCTAAAGCAAAAGAGAGACAGCCTCAGCTGTGCTGGCAGCAGGGGGAGGAGGTGGTGCTGGTCAGGCACAGCCTGGCACTGGCACAGCTCTGCCATCCCCCTGCCCCTCTGGGGGTCTGTGTGACACGGTCCTTTGGCAGGGAGCCCAAGCAGAGCCATGCCCAGGGCCATGGCTGCAGGAGAAACCTCTTCTTCCCTGCTCAGTCACCAGCCTGAGCACTGCTGAAAGCACAGGAGAATGAGCTTTAGATGGCATTCAGTGAAAATACCAGCACTGCCACCGATGGCCCACGGGCTGCACCTCCTCCCCCAGGGACCTGCTGGCCATCAGAAGGGCCTGTGGCACCAGCAGTGGTCCCAGCACAGGGGGGCCCTGCATTCCTCCCCGTGACACTCAGGTGTTGGCCTGGTTTGAATCCCAGAGACTCATAAATGCCTTATGTTCTCCAACCAGCCTTGTTTAACACAGTACCCTGAGAGTTGCAGAATTCCTCAGTATCGATCAGAGGAAGGCTGGGCCGTGGAGACAAGATCCATGTTGCTATGTGTGGCTTAGCAACATATAAACGTATTCAAACAGAATAATGAAATTATCGTGGGGAAACAAAGCAGCCATCACTTGAGGAGGTGGAGGATGTGGAAGCCTCTTGGAGCCCTTGTTTGCCAAGACAAGGAAGATGGGACTTATTGTCTGTGCAAATATGTGAGCCCCCCCAGCCACCCCCTGCTCACAAAAAGGGTGCAGTGAAGGCGGCAGCACTCGCTGCACAGGGCACTGTGCACAGCTGGGCTGGAGCTCGTTCCTGCTGAGTGCTGAGGGAGCTGAGCCCTGCTGGGGGGAGCCCAAACACGGGGAAGGGGAGAGCCCATGCCTGCCTCTGGCCACAGCCACACTGCAAAACTCCCCATTTTTATGGCTCTGACACTGGCATGGGATTTACCTGGGTTTTATCCACCCTCTTCCTCACCCATCCCATCTCCTCCCTCCCCATGGACCCACTGGCCATCTCTTGAGCTGGGAGCCAGTGCCATGCCCACAGCTCTCAGAGGAGCATGGCTGAGGCCCTGGAGCACACAAGAGCTGGACCCCATTCCAGATCCAGCACAACTTCCCCGGGAGATTGTGAGCACAGCCATGAACTGTGCCCAACTCTCCCCACTGCCCTGAGGGGCGGGTGGGCTCTGCCAGAGCTCCTGTTGCTGGCAGCACCATTTTCATCAGAGCAGGCTGGCAACTTTGAAATAAAGATACCTGAGGCAAATATGTCTCTTTTCATTCAACTCTTTGGGAGAAAACAACAGCTAGAAGAGGGGATGAGCTGAAATGATCTGTCCCTGTTCACCACCAAGGTTTTGGGTTTGCTGACCCTGGCACCTCTTACCCAAGATCTCCACAGCGCTTTGCTCTGTGCACAAGCTGTGAAGGCAGAGGCCTGTGTGAGGCTGGGTGGCCCTGGAGGCCCCCAGGCCCCCCTGCAGCTGGGTGCTACGGCCTTTTATTATCTGCTGGAATGGCTGGCAGCTCTCTGGCTGAGCCCGGAGCAGCGCGGCGTGGCCGGCTCCGGCGCTGTGCCGCGCGCGGCTCCGCGCGCACAAGTGCACAGAGGAGAGCTCTTCTGCTTCAAGATCTCCTCGTTCACCCTGGGCTGAAGGACTGCCCGGCCACGGGCACCCTGGCCCCGGGGAGCAGCCACGTGGGGCTCGTGGGGCTGCACAGCCCCCCTGCACACCCCGGCTGCTTCCACGGCCGCGGCGACCCAGCCCAGCCTGCCGTGCCCATCACCTCTGGGCAGACAGTTTAAAAACACACTGAGGGCCTGCCTGAGAAAATAACACCAAGCTTAACAACCCACCTATTTGCACAGCCGGAGTTTAATAACACGTGTGGGTCCTAAAATACCTGGGAGCAGGTGAGGGTGGGTCAGAGCACAAATGCACGCCCTCGCTGTCTCTGAGACCCTGCTCCTGCACCCGAAATGCTGCGGCACATCTGCTCCTGGATGCCACCCTTTCTGCCTCTCTCATGTGTCCTCTGGAGGGCTGTGCTGCTTCTGGGTGGCATCGTCTCGAAAATAGTCTGAGGATGCCCTGCTTGGACACTTCATGTGGAGCAAAATCTGAAACCTGCTAATGCACTGCTTCCCTCGACAAAAGAAAATATCACAAGCCAGAAAAAATATGCTCCATTTGCCTCCCGAGGAGCTGAGGACTTGCCCAAAATCCTGGGAAGCCAAGAGAGGAGCAGGGAGCTGTGGCTGGCTGGCCTCTCCCCAGCACTGCTGTCGAGCAGAGGTCTGGGGCTTAGGAGGGATTTCTGGTTTTAATTTTACCCACCTCCATGGTGACATTGGCCTTTCTACAACCTGAAACAGAAGATGCTAAATGGCTGCTTTTAAGCTCATAAATCCAGCTCTGTCTGAACACCCCACCTTCCCTGGCTTCCCTTCCTTCGGATCATGGCACTCCCAGGACCCGCCAGCACTTTGTGCCGCAGCTGCTGGTTTAAAATACCCCAGGGCAGAAAAGAGCTGCTGCCACCAGATGGGCAGCAAGAAAGGTGCAGAGACATGGGGAGAAAGCAGGTGGGTGCCCAGAGACAGGCACCCTCAGCTGAGCCACCGGTGCTGCCGGGACAGGCAGTGCCACTGGCAGAGCTGCTCCACATTTCCCCAGCTCTCCCTCATCTGCCCAGACATCCCAACAGCCTGATCCTTGAAGCCTGAGCAGAAAGCAGCTGCCCCCTGGGCAGCCCTCCACACACAGCCCAGCATCAGCAGTAACCAAAATCACCGAAAACGATGTAGGCAAATGTTACCTGAGGATTTGAAGGCTGTCAGCTCTACGGCCTGAAAGAGGGGAGAACATGTGTTAGCAGAAGGTGCAGGTCTGATTGCTTTGCTTCTGGTAGCCCCTCACCACACCCCCCGGGGCCAGGCAGGGCTCCCCAGCACCACTGAGCCACCCCCAGACTGGGAACCAGAACCTTCACCCCTGTCCCCGAGGGATGGGCCCTGGCAGAGCTGCCCCCCGAGGAGTGGTGAGCTGACACCCCGCGACACACACCCACTCCAGGGACCCTTCCAGCCCTGCGGGGACCCACCAGGCTGGAAAATCCAGAAAAGGAGGAGAGAGAGAGCTCTGTCCCCCTGTGCTGTGGTGGAAAGAGCCTGCACAGCCTGTGCTTAGGGGCTGGTTAATGCTCTGGGAGATGTGAAATTCCTATTCCCAGTCCAACAACAACAAATACCACCGAACAACATCGAAAAAAAAAGCTGAAACACGAAGAACATCTCGTCTGTGTTTGTATCTTCCCTCGCGCAGTGTTTTGTCATTTTAAGTGTTTTCGAACGTTTTTAAGTAGCTGCTTCTCTTCATCCAGACCATTGTGCAGCTGCCAGTGACATTCTGGATCCGCGGCGATGCCGTGACTCACTTCGCCGGGGAGCGGCAAAAACAGCCCCGGTTTATGTAACGGGCGAGCACCGGGAGCAGCCCCCACCCCGCACAGGGGGCACCACGAGTGGGGCTGGGGCTGCCACGGACCCTCCCACGCGGGAAGAATCCAGGCTCAGCCCCGTGGGGCTCACCCCGGCACCGACACCCACCGGGCTCAGCCCTCACCAGCACATTAAAAATGCAGTGTTTGTGCAGCAAGGATACAGCAAAGCCCTCGGTGACCCTCGCACGGAGGAAAGCACTCGCTGTCTTTGCCTGCTCAGAAATGCCACGGCCTTGGCATTTGGGAGCTCTGCCGTCTCCTGATGCCCTCCTGCCTCAGGGAGCTCGGGCCCTGGGCTAATCCCTGCGTCCCACACGGCACACCTGGTGCCAGGAGCTCAGCCCTGGCCCCAGCTCACACAGCCAGCACCTGGCTGGCTGGGAAAAGCATCACCTGCTACCAAGCCTTGGTGTTGTTCAGCACGAGGGGAGGAACAGCCTCCACCACAATATAAATCATGAGAGATGGAAATATGGATTTTATTGAGTGGCTTCAAAATGATATGCCAGCTATAGAAGTATTATCTATTGGATAAATAAGAGCTGTCTATGTGACACAGGTTTTCAAAGGATAAATATTAGAGAGGGAAAGAGAGATCCTTCAGTGAGAGACTCACGAAAGTAGTGTTGGATTTTATCCTGAGGAAATTACAGCACTTGTGTGTCAAGAGCACAAGGACTGATGATCATTTCAATAGTGGGAGATGGAAGTGGCAGTAGAGTAGTCAAATTTAAATTGTTTCCTGCTTTAGGCCATGCCTTGTTGAGCTCTCCATCCCACTGCAGGCAGCACAACCCAGCCTGCCCTCCTGGGACAGATGCAACTCGCCCAGGGCAGGGACAGCAAGCTCCTGCTGCCTGATTTAATTTGCTGTCCCTGGGAAAAGTCTCCTGCCTCGATCCATGCCAACCTCAGTTTGGTGCTTCAGGGTTCAGATTCACTGGCACCTTCTGTTCCTGCACACCCCTGCAATAACCACCCCATCAGCTGTTCTGGGGCTGCCTCCTCTCCTGCCCTTGGAAATGTGCCCTCCCTGCTGTCCCCACTGCCTGCCCTGCCCAGCCCCAGCTCGGGGGGCATCCCCACACAACTGCTGTGCTCTGTCTGAGGGTGAAGGTGGGGGAAGAACAGACATTACATACCGGTCTCTCCGGTGACATAATCGATGAAATTCCCATGGGAATTTTGGCTCCAAAATTCCCTGCGGGGTGAAGCAGAACAATGAGTTTGGAGCCCAGAGAATAGAAATATTCATGCTTTACAGGCACCAAACAGGTTATCTGTACCACTGCACCCACAGAACAGTTTTTCCCCCAAAGCTAAACCCCCTATTTCCTAGTGCCACCACCGCCTGTCCTTCTGCAGAAATTCACTGTAAGACACAAGCATGGATTTTTGCCTCAAGAGAATGCAATGCTGCCTAACACTCTGACAAGCCCCCCTACCCATGCCCAGCCATCCTGCAGGGGCCTGACCCCTCTGAGACCTCCTCTGAGGACTCTGCCCTCCCCAGGAACCCTTCAGCACCAGCCCCGAGTGATCACAGGGACACAGTGTGCAAATGAGAACACAGGGCCAGCTCAACCTGCACTAAAACTCAAGCATAACATTTTACTGCGTGTCATCACACAGCCTGGGCCAACAGGGACAACAACCCTCCTACCTCTGCTGGAGATGTTCTTCACTGGAGGGTCTTTCTGCGCAGGGCTCGGCAGGGCACTCTCAGCTGCAGGACCCAGCTTCCCTGTCTCCCAGGAGGTCGTATTTCTTGGACTTGATAAGTAGTTGATGGGATGAGAGCAGTTCTGTAATCACAGGGAAGAGATACAGGACAGTGAAAATTGCAACACGAGTCTTTACTGGATCCAGATCCAACTTTAAAGATCAGTCTCCTCAGCACTGTGGACTTTGGGTCCCACCCAGCCCCGGCACCGCAGGCTGGGATAGATTATCTTTGGATCTGTGCTGTCCAACAGGACTGCAAAGAAGAGAGACAAAACTTTAAAAAAAGACTTGTCTCCAACATAATCTCCTCAAACCAGACCAAAGACACAGCTGGACCCTTCCCCAGTGGGTGCCCAGTGGATGAAGGGGCAGTGGGGATTCCTTCTGACTTACTGTGAACGAGAGGGCCTTCTTCTTGTCCTTCATCCTCTGGATGGCATTCCTCACCTGGAGCAGAGCAAGGACATTAGAGAGGGCCAGAGCAGCTCTACCACAGCAAGAGCTTCTCCAGCAAGTCATGGAGAAAAAGCAGCCACTGTTCCAGAAGCACAGTCGGGGCTGTGCTGCCTGTTGCAACTCCTACAAACACAGCTACCTCCAAACTGCTAAGGAACAGTGGTGGGAGACTGAACCCAGCCAGGGGCAGCTCTTACCTCGCTGTTATAGACTGCATAGACCAGGAATATGTACAGGCCCTGGAAAGGAGAGAGCAGAAGAAGGCTCAGAGATGTACAGCTGGTTTGTGCTCCTTCAGTGGAGAAAATGGGTTTGGTGAGCACTGGAATGGGTGAGACTGGCACAGATGGTGGGCACAACACAGCCAGGGACAGCCTTTCCCACTTGAGACTGGGCTCTTCACAGAGGCTGGTCCCTGCCCAGCCCCTTTCCTTCCCCTCCCCCCGTTTCACCTGGGGGGGGTGGGCATCTCTCCCTGGACACTCCACTTCCCAAGTCCAAAGCTCTCCCACACTCCTGCTCACTCATGCATGTGAAATCCCCCAGGAAACACCTCCTGTTCTCAGAAACAGAAACCACCGGGAATTAATTGCTAGGGGAACTGAAATCTGGGAAGCAGACCTCCCTTTCTGCCGAGCCTCGACCCTGGGGGGCTCCAGCCAGCCTCCCCCAGCCCGCGGGCAGCACGATGGGACGGCTCCTCTGCCCCTGCAGCGACAGACCATGGCATGAGCCTCACCCTCTGACCCAAACCCGGCGGGACGGACCCAGAGGTTTTGCTCAGGCCCAGTCTGGACAGTCCTCCCCTCTGGCACACCAGGGCAGCACAGTCCCAGCCACCCTCCCTGCTCAGTGGTGCCTCTCACACCGAGGACCAGCAAACAGTGACACGCTCAGCCCCAGCCCGGATCCAGGGCGGGATGTGCTCGGGGAAAGTGCCCAGCCCAGGGCTGGAGGGAGCACTGCCTGGGGGCCACAGCCTGGGGCTAATTACGGCTCCAGCCCAACGATTTTGGCCTTAAAGCAGCCCTATCTGGCCCACCAGATTTATGTTATATCTGTGGGGTGTTTTGTTATCGCAGCTAGATAAATCAGCTGCAGCAAGAGATGCAATTCATCTTGTCTTCAGTGAGCCCTGCTCTCATCTGCGAGCTCTTGGCAGGCGCGATGGTAGCAGCCCCCTGGCACCGTGCCGTGACCTGTCCTTCAGCCAGCCATGCCGCTCACTCCCCCAGACCAGATTTCTGGCCAGGCTGCCAAGGCAGGTCTTCCTTGAAAGAACCATTCTGGACGAGCGTGGGGAGGGGGGAGCGGAGAGGTCGGCTGGGAGGGGAGCGAGGAAGGAGAGGAGGCCCAGCTGCAGCAAAAGATGAGGCTCTGGAGGAGCCCCCTCCTACCTCTGCTCCCATCCACGCTTCCCCCCGCCTGCCACCTCCTCCCAGCAGGGCCCACCGTGGCCTGGCGAAGGCACAGCACGTGCTGGGACCCCCAGAGCAGGATGGATGCTCCTGCCTGTCCAGCAGCCCCGTCCTGTGCTCTCCACACACTCAGCTGGGCACACAAAACACCCTCCCTGGGGATGGCTCTGCAAGCCCCAGCCCTCAGGCAGCCTCAGGACCATCCTTCCAGCTCTCCAAGTTCCAGTGAAGCCGACAGGTTTTACCAGCACTGTTTAGCAGCAGCGGGTGCTTGGCAGGGTGCTGGTGCTCCCACCTCCACATGTGCCAGCCTGGGGACAGCCACTGCACCCCTCTGGCACAGCACCACGGGCTCCCTGCTGCTGCTCATCCCTGGCTGGATTCCTGCACTGCCTGGCTGGAGAAGGGGCTCTCATGCCTCGTGTGGACGCACAGAACAGCCTTGAAGACAGACAAACAGAAAGCAAACAAACAAACAACCCCAGCAGCAGAACCACTGCACAGGACCTGAGTGAAGAAACACACTGGCCTAAAAGGGAATTCCGAGGGATCCATAGGACAGTCAGCATGGGGGATGACATGGGATGGCTTTCTTTTAACTCTGCAGCATTTCTCCTCTGGGTTAATCTGCAGATTGACCTGAACTGGTAAGGAAGGGACAGAGGCAAAGGAGCACAGCAGAGCTGTGCCTGTCCAGACAGCACTGAGCCTGGAGTTCTCCTGCTCAATAACCAGGCATGGCATGAGGAGGCAGGATAATTATATACCCCCGAGACAGGACTGACACGGGGGCACCCTCGGGCACTCCTGGTGCAGGCACAGCCTTAGCCCCGGGGCTGGGGCTGAGCCCTCCCTGTTCCCTCCTGCCTGGATCCCTGCTGCCAGCATCTGCCTGCAGAGAGCTCCACCTTCCCCCGGGACCGTGCTGGCAGCAGTGGTGGTGGGTGGTGTTAATCAGTGTTCAGTGCTTCTCTGGCTCCATCTACAGCTGCCTTCTCTCGAGGTTTGCAAGGCTTCTGCCGATGCTTTGAATCGCAGGTTACAAGTACAAGTTTCAGGCCTTCAGATGCCCTGTGTGAGGCTCTGATCACCAGCCTGAATCTCAGTCTGCTCCACCCAGCACTCCTGTGTCCCACCATGTCCAGTGCAGCTTCACTGAACACATCCCAGGCTGCAGACAACACGGACTTCAGGGGTAAAGATTTTCAGTCCTTGAGTCCCAGTTCCTCTCTGACCTCCTGATCCCCAGCTGAGGGGAAGGTGGCTCTGCCTGTACCCTTCCAGTGCCACGACCTCATGTCTGAACAGGAGCCAGGTGGGAAACCCCCACCCCAGAACACACCATCGGGCAGCACCAAACACCCTGTGGCTGGACGTGACCTCTGAGACCCTCTCCATGCCCAGCCCTGCTCTAACAGGGCTGCAGGACAGAGGCAAACAGCAGGAGGGGTGTCTGCTCCATCTGAGTGCACAGGTATCATTTTCATTACCCATTAAAGGGCAAATAAAACCTCGGTTCGTTACTGCCATTTTGAGGCCACGCTGATGTCAGAAAGAGGAATCAACAGGAGAATCAACATTCGAAGTAGAAAACTGTGCCATCAGCAGGACCCTGCAGAGACTGGTGCTGCAGGGCCACCAGATGAACAAGGTGTCCAGAGTGGTATTTCATATCCTGGGAGGATGAGCTGAGTTTCCTCAGACAAAACAGCTTCAGGGCTGGCTGCAGAGCTGACAATTGTCCCTGGCTACCAGGCCAGGCACAGCCCACTGAAGCACAGGAACCTGCAGGTACCTGCTTGGCCGTGAGCTGGGGACCCTCCTGGAGCAGGACTCACCTGGAGGGAGTTCAGCACGATGAAGACATAGGCCCAAACTATGCTGAGGTGCACGAGGACCCCACACACCCAGGTCAGCCCCAGCACGGGCAGCAGCACCAGGACAGGCTTGGCCGTGGCCCTGGCAGGGAAGAGCTCAGGGTTACCCAGGCACATTTCAGAGATGAAACACTAACAAGGCAGCAGCTATGGAACAAATTCCTTTGCAAAGAAAATAAGTTAAGATGGGAAAAACCAAACATTTCATCTCCCAGCCCCTAGCATGCCCCCCTGCTTTGGTTTTATCACTGCAAGTTAGCAAGAAGGGAGCTCTTTGACATCATCTGCCATGAGGAAACAGCTATTTTCCCCCCAATTTCTGCTACAAGGCGAGCTTCTGTATTTGTTTTGTTTGTATATGGATGTCACCCTGCCCTCCAGCAATGCCCTATCTTTGTAGTTCTGTAAATTTGGGAAAATTTATTTATGCTACAGGGGAACAATGCGTGTCTAGCAGGGGGATCTGGCGCCAGCAAACAACAATAAAGATTCGCAGGGGATGATAAAGGAATGACTCAAGCAGCAGTTTTTTAGAGGTCTCTCAATATTGGCTGATTAAGGAAGTCTGCACTGCCTCTTTCCCTGTGTGTAACCCCCACCAGCATTCCTGTCAACCCACCAAGTCCCAAGCTTGCACTGCCAAGCTCCTCCGGGCAATCTGTGCCAGGGCCTCACCACCCTCCCAGGGAAGAATTTCTTCTGTATATCTGTCACTACCTGGGCTATCCCACACCCAGGGCAGCCCCTTCCCTGCTCACCATATCTGTGCTCCAATCTGGCTCTCCAGGCTGCTGTTGGGTGTCAGCATCTTCGACCTCCTGCGAGCACTGGCCACGGTCACCGTCACCACCCGCAGCAGCACGAAGGTGTTCACCTGCCAGGGAGGAGCCATTGCACACAGAGCCTCAGCTCCAGCAGCTCAGACTTTTTCTGCTGAGAGCTAGAGTCAGAACTTGGGGAGAAAAGTATCAGTACCAAGAAGGCAGGGACTCAGAGACTTCACAGAGCTATTTAAACACGTATGAAATCTAGAAAACGTATCCCCAAACTTCTCCTACAGAATGTCATCCGTGTTAAGTGTCTCTTCTGGACCTCTTAAACACTCTTCCCTTTCCTCTGCTGCTATGCCTTGCTTAAAGGCATTGACACTACTTCAAGGATGTAGTTAGATATTAAAATCAGACCTCTAGCTAAGGCAGTGTCACGGTCAACCTACACATTTATCTGCACTCCTCATTGAACAGCCAACACAAGAACTGGTCAGCAAAATTTTCTTGAAGCACTTTTTCCTATCAAAAGCTGCTTTGATTGAAGAGATTTCTTTGTGTTTTGGAAGCCTGTATGAAGCATAACAACATTTTCCCTACAGAAGCAGCAGGCATAAGCCCTGTGAGCAGGTGCTGACACCCCTATCTCTGCAGTGCTTTTCCAGAAAAAGCATTCCCAAAGGAATCACCCCTTCCCAGCAGGGCTTGGCACTCACGGCCAGGATGAAGAGCACAGGGCCCACGAAGGCCCAGATGACGTTGGTCTGCGCGTTCAGCCAGCAGTGGTTTGCTGCCACGTACTTGTTAAAGGAACTTGCAAGGGTCACCCCCACAATAAGGATGGGAAGACCTGCAGGAAAAAAACACAGGTTAAACCCCAGGAGAAGCAGAGATGCTCCACACAGGGCTCCGTGCACCAGAGAATTGCCTCAGAACCCCCGTGGCCAGACACGCTCCGGCAGGAGCCTCCGAAACCCCACGAGCAACATCAATTCACGGCAGCTGAAACCTGTCCTGGCTCTGCAGGACCAGATTTACAAGCTGTCAGCATCATTCTCTGAGGTATAAAGCATTCCAAGTCCTGAGTCCTGAGCAAAGCAATTTACTCTTTGGATTGCTTTTTTAACAGAATGGACAATCAAAGACAGAAAACAATCCAAGATACTTGAAGTGGTTGCCCAGTACCCACCTGGGCGTGTGCTCTGTGAGGAGCACAGACCTCAAGAGGCACCTCTGACACAAAACTCAGCTTGTTCAAATGAATTCTAGGCCCCTAAAGGGCTCCCTCAGATTAAAGGGTGCTTAGTCAGGAAGGTATTTATATTTTAATTACTAGCAGACAGTAGAGATTCCCTCCAAGAACAAGAACGTACCGTAAATCTCCCCTCCCTTTTTTTTTTCGTACTGAACTCTTGCATTTAAAAAAATAACAGAAATGCTGTTTAATTTGTACTCTACGACTGGCAGTTTGACACTTAACTCCAGAGAGCCTCTTTAGAGCAGTGGCACCCAGCTCTCATAATAAGTGAAATCAAACATTTGGGAATCTCTCCTATTAAAACTTTCAATAGACAAAGAAAAAGAACATTCTCCTGAGGACCCAAAGCAGAGGAGTGTGCAGATACCCCAGCCTGTCACGTAGTAGAACTTCATTCTCCTGTCTTCACTCATGTTGACTGCGACCACTTTGCTCCAGAGGAGAAGCCCCTCTACCAGCATCCATGAGAAGGCTGCCATGAAAAAGAGGTGCAGGAAGGCAGTGACCAAGAAACACAGCACCTGGAGGGAAACCACGTGGAAGAGGACTCAGCAGGGGGCAGAACTGTGTGCTGCTGTTCTCTAACTACTTAAATTTGCAGAAGGAATTTTTGGTCAGAAGGGAAGTGTCAGAAAAGAGGTGAATTTCCTGATGGATATATATAAAGACATATATAAAGACATATATAAAGACATATATAAACACATATAAATGTATATATAAACAGAGACACAGTTCTAGATGCCCATTACAGGTGATTAATGAACGATTAATGAAAGGGTTTACGCTTCTGTTTGCTCTGACAGTGATGCTGCAGCAGGCCTGGCCCTGCTGGGTGAGTGGGACATTCCTGGTGAGCTCACCTGGTTGCTCTTGGCCAGCTCACTGAACATGAGCAGAGCTTCTCCTGCGGCCAAGGCAAAGATCAGGTTCTTGTGCACGGTGGTTCGTTCGCTCTTGGGGACGCTGAGGAAGGAGAGAGGGAGCCCTGAGCTGCAGCCAAGCCAAGGGGTGCCCCTGCTCCTGCTCACAAGGCACATCCCTGTGTCCCAACCAAGTGACACTGAATGGCTGGCAATAAAAGAAACAGTCCTTGCTCCATTTATTTTATAAAAATTAATTCTAGCAGAGCAGCTTTTATGGTAAACATTGTTAGGCACTGACAAAAGTCTTGCCACGAGCGCCCAGGTGTGTGCACAGCTGACATGGGCACCTCCACAGACACAACCAGGGCTTTACCCCCCCTCCAGCCACTCCCTTGACGAAGGCTCTGGAGTAAAATATCAAGCAAAAAGTGCAGAGATGGCTCCAAGTGCCCGGAGCTTTCTTACCGAACCACCAAGAACAAAACGAAGGTGACCACCAAGGCGCAGAAGGAAACCCCACATCCAATCAGAGTCAAGGTCTGCAGCGTGAACTCCTCCCTGGTGCTGGTCTGAAACAACAGGGGACACAAAGCCCCCCTGAATTCACCAGACTGCTCCCAGTGCTGGCACCCACCCCACAGGGCAGCAGAGAGAGGCTCCCCACGTACCTGCAGCTCATACACCTGCAGCAGGATGGCAAAGTTCGTGGTGTGGTTGCAAAAACAGGCAGTGGAGTCCTGGAGGGATGTCACGACGGAGCAGCCAGCTGTGGACCACATCCCACCAGCATCTGGGCTAACATGCAGCAAAACCAGAGAGAAACACCCAAATTACCACCCAAAAACTGCCACAGAAGGCCAGGGCAGGAAGGGAATTTCATTCTCCCAGAAGAAGGAGTGTTGAAAGGAGGAAGATGAGGGTATCAGAGGCAGCTCTCAATATGGATTCCCCTTTGGCTCACCCTGTGTCTCAGATCCCCATCTGAATTTTTGGGGCAGGGACCACAGCTGCAGAGGGCCAGCTCTGTCCCCACTGGCAGCACTGCCCCTCTGAGCCTCCCCAGAACCATGGCAAGGTCAGGGTCAGGGCAGCGCTGCTGGGACCACTTGGAGAGTAACCAGCTGCTTCCAAAAACACCCTCTTCCCACCCTCCCCAAACTGATCCATGCCTGTTACAAGTCTGGGACTGTAAGGAGGTTTTTTGCTCTTGAATGATTTAATTACCAATCCATAATATATCACAGCCTCAGTGTTCTCACTGTGGTGACATCCAGCAAAAACACATCCCAGTGCCAGGCACGATTTATGAGGCTGGGAGTCCTGCGTGTCTTTGGGCCACATATCTTGGACCCACTCTTCTTTGTCACGATCATAATTAACTAGTGCTTTCCATTTTAGTTGTAGATACCTCATTAGAGGTCACTCTCTTGTGAGTGACTTCTCCAAAGGAAATCTTCCCAGGAGAGCACTTTGCTCCAGCAGACAGAGGAGGCAAAGAATTCCAGATCCCTCCTCTTACCACTACATTTATATTGTGGTGGTTGGGTTTCCACTGGAAATAAAAGCTCATAAATCTGAGGACCCAAACTGAAACAAGGCACCTGAGGCTGAAGTTCCAGAAGGCACAGATGGGCCACACCAGTGTGTCGGGCAGCTCCTGCAGGCAGAGAGGGGAAAGAGGTCACACAGCCACACAGGTGGGTGCAGTTCACTCACTGGGCTGTAACAGGCTGTGTCAGCACAGAACAAACCTCTCCCCAGGGACACAGGAGCCAGGGGAAGAGCCCTGGGCATGGCACACCCTTAAGTCCCAAAGCTCTGGGGTGCTGAGCCATGGCTGGGGACAGCTGGGTCAGGCTGCTGGGAGGTGGTTGGGGAGCACAGACCTCCTTGGGTACCCAGACACGGTGCTGGGGAGCACAGCCCTGCCTGGGTACCCAGCCCCGGTACCTGCGCTCGGTGCTGCAGGCGGTACCGCACCGACGTGCTGATCTCCCCGTGGTCGCCGAGCAGAGTGGATGAAATGACAGCAGTGCCCACTGAGGTGCTCACGTACCTGCCAGGGAAAGGATGGCGCTGACAGGCGCGGGAACCGCAGGGCGTGCTGAGCACACGGGATCTCACCTCGCACAGCGAGTGCGGGGATGTGCGGGAATGTGCGGGTGGCCATCCCCACCTAGTGTTCGCAGCTCCCGCCGCTCCGGGAGCCACCA
>JAWWES010000038.1:1030990-1062547 GCA_035583135.1 Lophotriccus pileatus
TGGTTATAGTTGACTTCAGGAATTTACCAGCCCTTGCACAGTCAGTATTGCTGGTTTTCGTCAGTCAGTCCTTCTCTGTCAGTCTCGAAAAGAGAATGCTACAAAAAAGTGTTCAAGTAGTACATGAAACAGTCCTGGTTGATTGGGGATGTTCAGAACTAGCGTCTGCAATTTAACATCTACTTGAAAGCTGATTATCAGAAGACTCTTATGGTTGTGGGTTTTGTGTTTTGCTGCTAATACTGATAAAAATTGAAAAATGTTTGGTTGTTAGAATCATTCAGGAGAGCTAAAAATCTGAGTGTCGTAAGATCAGAACAAGCTGTTCAGTTACAAATGGATGCAGTGCATTATTTTTGTATTTTCTGTAGTATTTCCTTACACTTGGTTACACCATGCTCAGTGCTCCTAAACTAAACCCTGAAAATCCAGTTGTCTCCAGACCCACTGTTGGTGAAAATAACCCCAAAGCAATTACAGGGCTTTCTGTAACTGTATTTTGTAAAATGCCTCAGTAATGTCAAGCCCTCTTAAACCACATTAATCTCTTCAGACTTTCTGTGAACGCTTCTTCTCGTTCCAATTGATTAATAATTCCACAGTAAAGAAAAAAACGAGAATTGAACACAAAATTGAAAACTGAACCCATTAAAAATTACTTGTAACACTAACAGTCACAATCATTTCAGTCTGAAACGCAGCTGAAACAAATCCTGCAGCTCTCCAGTGTCCCTGAGTAATGTGGAGAAGGAAAGTTTGTTTGCACCAGCAGAGGTGTTTGGATGTTCCTCATTTTTGTTCCTCAGCTGCTGTGGGTCAGTTCCTCCCCTTCAGTGCCTGTGTTTTTGGGTGATGGTCCCATCAGTCCCCCGAGTTCCTCTCTGTAGAGCTCATAGATGAATTGCAAATGTGATCTCTTGTTCCCTGTCCTGAAGAGGCACCATGCCTAATACCAGTTGATTTAAAACACCCCCCCACCTTGTTGTGAGAGGTTTGCCATTAGTTAATTGCTGAAGTGCTGGTAATGAGCAGTTTTCCAGCTATGCCTGGCCTGGCTCCTTCCCTGCCCGTGGGTGTGCCAAGGTGTGGACACACAGTCGGGTCAGGCTCCTGGGTTGCCGCGGTGTTTTGGGCACTGTCTGAACACTCTGATCTTCAGTGTGTTTATAAATGTGACCAGAAATACTGGAATTCTTTTAGTAGGCACTCCAGTGTCTTTGGGGGGAGCTTTACAGCAGATGGCTGAGAGAGCCACTCCAGGGAGGGAGGCTCTGTTTCCCCTCTCCCCTCGTGCTGCTGGAAGAATGGCAGTCTCCTTTTCCAGCCTCCTGGGTGACTGTGCACTTGGTGTGTGTGCTGTTCCACTGAAAACATGGACTGAAATCCTGGGAATCAACAGCTACAGCACAACAGTCCTCTGTCAGGGATACAAATGGCAAAGAGCTGTGCTGTGCAGTCAGATTTTCATCTCAGCCTCAGCTAGTTTTCCAGCTTGTATTTTAAGTCATTTTTCGTGTAAGAGTGACCGAAAAAGGCCTCAAAAATTGGTAAATCTCCAAATTTTCCTATTTAGAAAGGTCATCCTCATTAAACTGTCTTCACACACAACCATAAGTGGCAGCAGATAGTCACTGTTATAACAAGCATGTAGAAATGCAGCCTACCAATTTGTTGAAATAGTTGTTTAGATTTTGAGGCTTGCATGTCCCTTAACTCTTCCTTTGGTTTTCCTGGATAATCTGATATTTAGCAACAATTCAGGAAGTGTATCAACCAGCAAAGTTCCAGGTGCCAAAGCTCAGTTGTGCTCTTAAACACTTCCTCATGCTCCATTATGGCTGCCAGCTTATAATATTTACCTTTTAAGTCAGATGTGGGTTTTTTTTACAGTAAATTAAGAAAATAACAAATATTTCTGTTGAAGTTAATCCAAATTAAATCTGAAGTATGCTATGTGTATTTTACATACAACTTCCTGTGAAATGGCGTTGAAAATAAACTTAAAATTCCCGGAGATTAATTTAATGAAATAGGTAGAAAATGATTATTTTCCTGTCAAGATCAATGCTCCTTTCTCTTGCACTAATTGTCAGAATATCTTGCTAGGGCTACTGGAGGGTAGTGGTGTGCTTCAAGACCATCACATCACAGAAAAATGATTCAAAGGCAAACTGTCCTGCACCCTCTGGTATCAACTTGCAAATTAGCATCTGGAATGTAATTAAACAAGCTTAATGAAAGTAGCAGCTGAATACTACTGGAAAAGACAATCAGCTTTTTTGCCTCTGATATATATTCTGTACTATTGAAGCTGATCACCAAACGCGTCGTGTGAGCACAGTTAAAAAAAAATTAGCATTTATTTGAAGAATAGGAACTGTTTTTCATTCTGTTATGCTTTTGGCATGCACTGGTGTCCCAGGAGAGCCATGCCACAGCAGATAGTGCACAATATTTATAAATCCATGACAGGCAATAATAGCAACTTGAAAAATTCTTTTGCTAGAATTTCAAGTTGAGAGCTGCCAAAAGCTGAGAGGATCAAATCTGCAGTGGCAGCTGCTGTGCCCTACAGTTAGAATTGTAGACTTTGAAGATGCTCAACTAAAAAAAAAAAATAAAAAAAAATAAGAAAAAGACTGCAGGCTTAGCCAATTTTTGCAGGTTTCTAGAGCCCTGGCTCTCTGCCTTTTGAAGATGAGTTGCTGAAGCTTCTCCCACTGCCTGAGGCGTGCTAACACCAGCAGGATGTGTTTTTTTTTCCATGGGCTTAGTGTGTTTCAGCTCTGAGCAGCACATGCTCCACAGTGCCCGCGGTGCTGCTCCTGTCCCTGCTGCAGTGCCAGAGGATGAGCTTTCCCCCCGTCCTTCCGAGGGTGCTGCTCCCGCTGCCACTTGTGCAGCCTGATTTATGGAGGCAGCTCGCTGGGAAGGCAGCGCTGGCCTCTGGAGGAACCATTACAGAGCGCTGAGCATGGGAACACTTTCAGCCCTCAAGGCCTGTAGAGGCTTCAAAAATGTAATGCCAAGCACCTAACTACCGAGGAACAATATTAATCTGTCATGTGGGCAGCTATAGATCTGCTTTAAAAAACATAAGTGGAAGAACAGCACATCTAATGGAGTGTTTTGAGCTCAGATCTTTCATGGCAGCCAATTTTTCTTCCGATAGAGTCGCCACATGGTTTTTAAACCTCACAGTCGTTTTGCAAATGCATTCGTGCCTTCTGGTGTTAAACAATAACAAAGAAATGCTGGATGTGGAAACCATCGTGAGCTGGGAAAGAAGTGTCTACAGAATTAAATGCTGGAATTCTGGGTTTATCTATCCTGTGGTGGTTGAATTCCTCAGGAGATGGGGAGAGGGGATATATTTTATTCTGGTATTTGATTTCTGGTGTTTGAAAAGTAGAAGCTTTTTGTCTGTAGAAGAATTACTTGATCCACAGTGGGGCTGTGTTGTAGCCTTCTTGTTTAAGCAAGGAAATAGGCTGCTTGTAACTTCATTTCTTTTCTGTATTTCATCCAAAAAGCCAGGTTTAATAAAAAGAGGCTCCAAAAGGAAGAGAACCAGTAGAAGCCACAGAAAGCAGAGCTATTGCAAGGAAAAGGAAGTAAATCTTGGAGTAATGAGTTCAGGAGCACAGAATAGGTGGAAAAAAAATGAAAGGAGGTAGTCTGGCAGGTATTTAATAATTATTTCTAGGATAGATCACTCCAAATATGTGAGATTATATTTACAGTCGTTTATTGTACCGTTTCTGAAGTGTGGCAGGAAATCAAGTGGTACTGAATGAAAACAAAAATACCCTGGAGGCTAAGAACAGATGAAAAGCAGAGGAGACTGTTGTGAGTGTGCTGCACATGGAGCACAGCAGCTGTGCTGTCCCAAACCCTGCAGCTTGCTGTCCCAGCAGAGCCGTGCCCTCCTTGCCCTGCTGGCCAGGTTTGCTTTGGTGGCCGTTCTGCAGCGGTGACTCTGCTCCCCTCTTTGGGACCAGCACGGGTTGGGAGCACTCTGGTGGGCAGGTTTGGGAGAAGTGATTTCTGAGGTACTTCTGAGTAGCCCTTACCCCTGATGAAGCAGCTGAGGCACGAGAAGGCTTTCCTCTGGATGCTCCACGTGCTCTGTACCGAAGGCCAAAGTAGCCTGAGTGCAGCTTCCACTGTGTGTGTACCTCTTGTTTCACCAAAAAACGCATCGGGCACAGTGCAAAATATGATGAAAAGATGTCACTTTCTTCCATTTTTAAGCAGCTGACACAGAGATCCTTCAAATGTTCCTGTGCTCACATTTCCTACTGTCCCTCAGTGCGGTGGGATTGTTTTTGTTTATTAAGTACCTCCAGTAATAGCTATTTTTGGAGCCTGGCAGAACTCCCTCCCTCCACAGTGGTTGTCTGGGCGGCGTGTGCGGGGGCTGGGCGGTGACAGGCTGCAGATGAGCCGCTTCATTAGCGCTGGGGATCAGAGTGGCTGCGCCCACGGGCTCAGGTGTGGAGCTGCTCCCGCAGCTGACACGGCTCTGCGGGCGCTCACCCCGTGCTGGGAGGGCCAGGGAGTTGGGCTGGACAGCCTGAGCGGGTACTTGAACCCCTGTTGGTGTCAGCTTTAAGTAAATGTGGGGGGATCTGAGTGGGTGCACAAAAAGCAGGACTCTGGTTGTGTGTTTCATTACCCAGTGACAGCAGCTGAGGCTGTTAGTGGCGTATCTTCACTCCTTGCTGCCAGAGCTCGGGGCGCTGCACTTCTCAGCTCTCCTGACGTGGCTGTGTTAGTGTCTGCTGGAGACACGGGTTTTCATGGGTAAATACCAGGTGTTAGTGCATACAGTCAGCTGGAAAATAAAGGCTTATCAGACCTGCTTCTTATTCTTAGGTTAGATAACAATTATCCTCTGGTAGCCTGGTTTCTGCCTGACATGTTGGACAGTTTGTACAGTTTTCATCTTCTTTCTCAGAATTGTGCCCTGGATTGATTTCCTTTGTGGAACTGGTATTAAACAGGAAATAAGGGCTGATTTGGAATGTGCCAGCCAGGTGTGCTGTGGAGTGGCTGGGATTCCAGGTGAGGTGTTTGGAGTGGATCAAAGCCCAGTTTGTGGGACGCTGCCCAGGTACCAGTCCGAGTTACCAGTGACACCCAGCAGTGCCACCTTCCAGTTCGCTCTTTGCAGACTGTATGGAGGGAAACAAATGTTGCCTCCGTGTAAATTGGGCCTTGCTGCATGACAAAGAGCAACAATTTCTTCACCTTTATGAAAGTAACACTTAAACTTTGTCCATAATAATGTAGACAGGCTGGCCAGAAGCAGGGCTCTGTGTTAAGAGATCATTTCACCGCACAGGGCAGGGGGAGGACAGGTAATTATTTTTGATGCATTTCTCAGGAGCAGGTGTTCCAGTTTAAATTGTTCCAGTTTGTGTATCTCCCATAAGTGCAGAACACAGGCAGAATGTACTGGGAAATATTTCACATGGCACGAAGCCCGAGTGGCGCTCCCGCAGCGAGGGCCGGCCGGGCCGAGGGCAATTGCCGTGAGGGAACGGGATGAGGCAGAGCTGGAGCCAGCCTGGCCTTTAGGGAGCATTTTGGTGTATCAGGCAGGATGAATTACCAGAAAGCCCAAGGCTTCTTTTCCAAATAAAAGGGTGACCTTCATTCCCTTCTACCCTTTTGTCAGAGGTAAAGCAATAGTCATGTGAACAGGGATTTGCTTTATTTGAAAGCAGGTGTGTTATTGCTTGGTATGAGTTTGTTCTTGTGCAGTAACATCAAGGAATTTTAGCTGCAGTGTTTGCAGGGTTGGCATGCCCGGGTGGGTGGGGGTCACTGTGTTACTGAGGCTCTCCCAGTGTCAGAGGAGAACTTGCAGCCTGGCAGCACTTCCAGCTCTCATTTTGAGGATCTCTTCCCTAAAAACCCAGGAACTTCACCCATACGCAGGAAGTGACGGATTAAATGAGTTTTCCTGTTCGTTCTTGGGTCAGATTGTGGGAATGGTATTAAAAGAAATCTCGTAGTTGTGAGAGGAGCTTGTAATTTAATTCTGTGCCATTGGAAATATGGATTGTGCTGATCCCCACGCAGGGAATGACACACAGCAGCTGATGTTATTGAATAGGGGCTCCGAATCATATAAGTTTCTTGCCTTGGCAGGTAATTTGACATAAATTGTTAATGTAAATCCAGGTTAGTGGGGAAGACATTATTTTACTAAAAAAGATAAACTGCTGATTAATTCAGTATAGAACTCAATTACAAATTGAAAGTGTCTCTGCGGGATGCCAGTACCCTAAAGACAGCAGATGTTGAATTGATACTCCAGCATATTTCACCCTGGTATGAAATATTAACGTGGTTTATTATACTGGTGGTGTATGATATCAGAGAGGGGGTGGGGGTGAGCCTGGGCTCACAGGCAGCTTCCTTGGAACAGGGAAAAAAACTGTTATCTCTGAGAATAATAATTAGGGACTACAGAGCAGTTTGTTTGGAAAGTTCTTAGTAGAAAATGGTTAGAAAAATAAACATTTACTGACACTTTAGTCACAATGACACTGCCATAAAATGCACAGGTCTAATATAAGAAAAATAAGAGACAAGGAATGTCATTCCTTCTGAGGCAGCCCTGGAGATGCACACTCTTTTGGGGGAAGGCTTGTAATCCTGAGTGGTTTGAAGGACACAGCCCCTTTCCAGCACAGTCAGTCCAAATCCATTCTGACTGCTGGAGCCTTCCAACCTCCCCTTGCAGGGAGCACAAAGTACTTCCCAGATTTGCTGTCTCTGGACTTAGAGCAGATTTCAGCATCTCTCACAGCTCTGTGATGTCCCCCCACAGCCCCCACACCGCCCCTCACACCCCTGCTCTGCACTCCCAAAGTCTAATCACGCTTCTGTAGCTGCTTTTGTCCTTCAAGAGGTCTTGCTTTCCTACCCCCAAATTCCCAACACTCCTTTATGGATTTATTTTTTTATTATCATTGTCCTTCCTGAAGCTTGTGATTTTTTTCCTTCCCTTCTCTTCCCACGGGAGTCTTGAGGATTCTCATTTCAAGTAGGATCAACTTTTTATATTCTATAATTTGAGCATATTTCTTTGTTGTGAAGGACTGTTGTGGTAAGTGTTTGCACTTGTTTATTTTTACAGAAATAGTTCCCTGCTTATATTTATTTTATACTAGTATTGATAGTGCACTACATTTCAAATCCTTGTAAGAATTGCTGTTGGAGAACCTCACTGTGTGTGTTGCATCTCCAACAGCATCCTGGTGACCTGCAGAGGGGATTCATTTCATTTTGGTAAGAATTAGGAAACAAAAAATTTCTAGAGTTTTGAAATCTGAAAAAGGCATTTCCTGTTTAACTTGCTTCTGGAGTTACAAAATGTTGAGGAAATAACGTTCCCAAAGCCATTCCAGCTGCTCCCTTTGCTGCTGGAGCACAGTGATAAACTTGTTTACAGGCTCTTAGTAAAGGCAGCATTAATATCGTGTAGAAGTACCTCCATCTCCTGTAGGAAAGTCTCCTTTTTCCTCCAGCAGCACTTGAAATCTGGAAATTGCTTAAGTGAGAAGAGAAACTTGGTTCAAGTCATAGACAAGAATAATGTGTAGAAGTTGCTCCTCGGTGTGTTTGGGGCTGTGGCAGAGCAGTGAGAGGTGATCCATCAGCTCTGAGTGCCTGCAAACTGCAACCCTCCAGATAACAGCTTTAAAGTAAAGATTTAATACAGGCTCTATCTGCTGTGATGTTGCAGTGACAGTTTAAAACTCATTCTCTAAATCTCAGCAGACTTTATAGCCAGCAGTGGGCCCATATAAAGCTTAATGGCATTACAAGACATAAATCATCTTTTAAAGACGCTACCGGTAGCGCCGATATTAAATGCAGACAATTGTCTGTGTTATAAATAATTTATCAAACACCGTTTCAGATTAGCCTCCCATGCTGAGTTATTTATTTTGGCCTTTACTGCCCTATTCCTCAGGCACCCTTTGGAGCTCCATTGCTGGCCAGTGTAATGAACTGGGGGCTGTTCCCCCTGGCACAGCTGTGCTGACCATTACTGCGGGGCTGGACCTGCTGCCTCTCCCAAGCGCTGCCCATTTGTCAGGAGGAGGTAAATGGAGCTGCACATTGGAGTCCAGGGACACATTGGGGGGTGTGATGGGGACAGACAGATCGCTCCATAAAGTGCTGCTTGTCACCGCTCGCCGGCCCTACAGTTCATCACTGGCTGTAATCTCATTTAAGGAGCACTGGGGGCCCCACAGGAGGATATTCCCAGTTAGCTTGGTCTTTGCAACCATAAAGCAGGAAGTGCTCCTTTTATATACTCTGAACTTTTAGGGTTTTTTAAGATTAATTATTACAGTGGCTCATTGAGGCCCCTTCAGGCTGTGTCAGCAGTTTCCTGCTAACCCCCTATTTTGTGACTGGGAATAGCAGTCCTTGCTCAACTCCATGCAGGATCTCTGTTTCTTGTGGCCATCCTGGCCAGCTTTCTAACCTGTAAATAGAAGAGCAGGGGACAGCACTGTGGCAGTGAAGGAGCTGAGGTTACAGGCTGGACTCTCTGTGCAGTGGCTGCCTCAGTGCACTTGCTGTAAGTATTTTTACAGTATTTATCATGAGTATTTTTAGAATTATTTTGGTAACAGTAGGTTGATAGAGTACATTTTTAAAAGCAGAATTTAAAATAGAGGAGTCTGTGAGATTTACAGTGTTGTCTTAAACAGATGAAATTAAAAGGAAGAATGGAACAGACCTCCCCCAGTTTGCCACAGTACTCCTAAGCTAACACTCAATGTAGCTTGAAATTATTCTGGGTTTGCTACCATTTAATTTTTAAAACAGATCTACAGATACTTCTTTGGTTCATTTTATTTACTTGCACTCTAGTACTGAAATACCCTCAGTCTGCAACAAATCAGTGGCAGTTTTCTATCAGCTGAGTGAGGAATTACTTGCTTATCAGGGTTTTATTGCCAAAAACACTGAAGGAAAGGTATAGGAATTATTTTTACAGCATGGCTGTATTGTTGTAGTCAGCTTAGTAGGAAGGATAATTTGTATTTTTTTTTTATAAAGAGTAATAGTGGTAAACCTGGAGCCAAGTAGGAATTGCAGCTCTTGGTGTCGCTCAGCGCGGGCCGTGTCCTGCTCTGGCCAATGTGTGCAAGTCAGTTCCTTCCACACCTCTGAGAGAAGGGCAGGGTCTCACCTGCACTGCTTTGGACCTCAGGGGCTGCTGAGACCGCCGGTGAGTGTCCGTGTCCGCTGTCCTGGCGCTGTCCTGGCGCTGTCCTGGTGCTGTCCTGGCGCTGTCCTGGCACTGTCCTGGCGCTGTGCTGCTGTCCTGGTGCTGTGCTGCTGTCCTGGCACTGTCCTGGCACTGTCCTGGCGCTGTCCTGGCGCTGTCCTGGCACTGTCCTGGCGCTGTGCTGCTGTCCTGGCACTGTCCTGGCGCTGTGCCGGGTGCAGGGCCAGGACAGGCCGTGAGCTGAGTGAGGTGCAGGACGTGCCCTCGCTGGGAGCTGCAGAGGGAGCCACTGCCACTGCAATGAGGGAAGGCTCTCGGTCCCAGCAACACTCTGCTCCTGGTGCCTCCACAGCAAGGCCAGTCGTGTTTGTGGTGCTGAGAATGTGATGATCAGAGACCTGGTGTGATATTTTAATGGCTATTCAGATGAACTTGAAATGTTTCCATGTAAAAGACCCTCCAGTGAATGTTGTTTGTGTGAAGTGGGCAGTTGTTGCACTCCGGTTCAGGCTGTTTCAGGTCTAAATGGTAACTGTTTCAGTTACATCCATCACTGTGGCAAAGCTTCCCTTTTTCACTTAAATAGTAAAAAGTGAAAGCTAATTGCAGTGTTTTGAGAGCAGTACTTTGTTTGAGCAGTGTTTTCAGCAGGTTTCTTTAAATTCTCTGCATTTGTGCTCAGGACTGGAATTACAGCTGTTCTCCAGCTCAGCTCCGTGCAGAGCAGAGCTGCTCCATCCCAGAGTGCCTGTTAGGATAAGCAGATGAATTTTGCAAACCAAGCCGTGCTACAGCATCATAGGAATAATTGTGGTGCTATAAAGGCTGATTAAATAGCCCTGACCTGGGGAAGCCTTGTACCTGAACTGCAGTGACTGCAGTGTGTGCAGCTGTCACACAGGACAGGCAGCTGGAACGTACACGTGCACAGAAGCCTGGGAGTTAAAAATGGTAACATTTATTTTCTCCATTCATTAAGACAAAAATAAATCTGAGTTTTGCTTCCTAGACTGTCTTTAGCAAGTCTGATCCACCCTGGGGTGGTGGATCACGGGCAGGGCAAAGGGCTGTCCCTGGATAGTCCCTGTTCACACCCTGTGGCTCTTTGGTGATGTCCTGGGAACTGCCAGCCCTGGGCAGTGACAGCCTCTGCGCCGTTGCAGGAGGAGGAAGCCAAGCAGCTGGTGAGAGACGCCATCGCGGCCGGGATCTACAACGACCTGGGCTCGGGCAGCAACATCGACATCTGCGTCATCAGCAAGAACAAGCTGGACTTCCTGCGCCCCTACGACGTGGCCAACAAGAAGGGGGACAGGTGAGTGACCCTGAGCTGTGTGTGATCCTGCTGTGCCCAGCACGTCCTGCTGCTGTCCGTGCTCTCCAACCTGTGTGTGCTGCAGCTGAGCAGAGGCTGTTCCGGGCACCTGCAGCTGTGTGGAAGGAACAGGGGCAGTTCTGCACTCCCAGCTTTACCAGGCTCTGGAGTTTTGGGCAGTTTGAGGAAGTGACAGAGTTTTGCCTTTGCTGCCCAGACCGCTGATTTCTGCAAAGACCTTTCCAGTTATGTGGCAATTTTTTATTTTTTCTGTAATCACAGTTTTCTAAAATTGCTGGTTTATCTGAAAGTTTGTCAGTTAGTGCAGTCAGCTTTGACTTTTTGCAGTAGGCACAGTTCCTTTACTTATTTTGGACTTTTATAGGGAACTTGAAAAGCTGATCAGTTCTAACACTCTCAGGCACATGGGGAGACTCTTGGGGATGGTTCTGTGCAGGGCTGAGAGTTGGACTCACTGATCCTCATGGGCCCCTTCCAACTCAGCACATTCTGTGTGATTCTGTAAAATTTAAATGCAAGTTTTCCCATGTATCATCTTCCAGACTAATTTGCCCCCATTTCTTTCCCAGGTTTGGCAAGTACAAGTGTGCCAAAGGAACGACTGCCGTTCTCACAGAGAACGTGGCTCACCTGGAAATCGAGGTGTTGGATGAGAATGTGCAGACCATGGACACGTCCTGAGCCCCACGGGCTGACCAGCAGCTCTGTCTGCACCAATAAAGAGGGTTCTGCCCCTCCTGTGTCTGTCTGTGCTGCTCATTCCTGCTGGTGCAGCTGAGCTGCAGCAGCTCCATCCTGCAGGATGGGCTCTGAGAGCTCTGCAGGTGAGGCAGGGCAGAAAACCAGCTTTGTTACCTCACTCCAGGGACAGAACAGCAGCAGGAAAGCTGCTCTGTGCAAGCCCAACTGGACAAGTTTTAATTTAACAGAATATTCTTTTCCTGACAGGAAAAGGTATGAAAACAAGGAGCAGTGGTGGTTCTGAACTGCAGCCCTTGACCTCCAACAGGCACTGCTCTCCTGCTCCCCCACAGCAGGAAATTAACTCTGGGCAGCAGGAGATGCTTCTGTTACTTCTGCCCCGTTTTCTGTAGGTAGAGACAGGATAGAGGGCAGATCCAGCACCATTCCCTTTGAATGTCTTGTCACTCACCTCCATTTAGACCTGTTTTGTTTTCAGTGCTGGGCTTGTACCACTCGAGTTAATGAGATTTCAGACTTTCATTCAGCACTACATAATCCTGAAAAAAACAGCCAGAGGAACCCCTACAGAATTATTTTTTAAGTGAAAAGGGGAGGTGTAGCATTGACAGGCAGCTTCAAAAGGTGAACTGGTGGCAGTCCCCAGCCTTGGCATCCTGCAACAAACTTCCTGGGAAAACAGCTCTGCTGTGCCACAATTCAGAGGGTAAAGCCTCTCATGGTTTTCCCTTGGGACAAGTGACAGTCTCTCCATTTGTCCATTTGCTGGAAAAGCAGCTGCACACCAGGTAGGAGCAGTTCCACACAGATTAGGCCTGTTTTCAGCTTGGGGGGGTTATATTTCCTTTAATACTGCACTTTTTAGTTTTTTAAACAAAGGTGTTTATTTCGGAAAGAATTTTTTTTTTTATTTATCTAAAAATGCACAATTGCAAAAAAATTACCTTTTGAAATACATTTCCTTACAAGCACTAAGAAGTTTTATGTAGCAAGAAAGTGACCAGAGCTCTCCAGATCCTCCCAGTGAGCTGAGCTGCCCTGGAAGCCGCTGCTCCTCTGGCTCTGCAGCCTGGCCAAGGGGAGCTGCAGTGCAGGGCCAGGCTCAGCTCAGCCCTGACAAGTGCTGGAGAGGCTGGGTATGAATTAACCAAGCTGGTTGGCGTGGGAATGGTGGGAGCAATTTGGTGCCTCCACGACGTTCTCCTGCTGATCCGAATGTCCTGACTCTGCTGAGAGCAGTGCCCTCAGCTTTCTGCTGAGAAGCCTCAGTAAAATGGCACCTTGCATTAATGATGCCAACCTCATTCACAGCAATTAATGGCTTTTCTTGGTACCCTATAAAAACATTCCCAAATTTGCTAGGAAGTAGCTGAAGAGGCACTGCGGTTTTCCTTTAAGTAGAGCAAATTAGGTTAAAAAAAAAAATCCACTAAAAGCATATATATGTATGTAACCCTCTAACCCTAATCTTAGTTCAAAAAAAATTAAGGATTGTAAGCATTCCTTAAAAAACAAAAAAGGCAGAGGCTGCATTTGAACTTCACACACAAATCCACAGCTGGCACACGGGGAAGCAGCTCGGGCTGAGGGGCTTCCTCAGGAGCTCCGAGTGCAGCCCCGCTCCTCCCAGCAGGCACTGGAATGGAAACACTGGAACGTGAATCCACGGCTGTTCCTAAAGCAGGGAATATTTCCATTGGCAGTGATGAAACAAATCATTGATTCAATGAACAAATTTAGCTGTTGACAATTTTCATGCAGTTAGAGACGACTCCTTCAGATCAGGGTGAGATTTATAGACATTCACATTCTGTAATGAGCTTTCACAGTTTGAGGGACGGGGCTGATCCTATGCAGAATTCCATACACAAAGCATTTCATTTATTTTAAAAAAATTTTCCAAGTGTTTAAAACACTGCTGAACCCAACACTGATAGTACCCAATGTACTATTGAATGTGAAAAAGTCTCTGCACCAAAATCGAACTGGCTTCGATCAACACTGGTTTTAAACAAGAACCTGGAGGCTGAGAAGAGCCTTTCCAAAAGGGAAAATGAGGGCAAGGAGCAATTCTCTGCGGGAGAAAGGCTGGTTTGGGTTTGCTTGGCATGTTTGGCTTCTTTTCCCCAGGCTCATGTTTAACTCATCTCTGACAGAGAAATGCATCAGCAAAATACACAAAGTTTACAATTTTTTAAAAAAAAAAGAAAACCCAAAGTGTTTCCCACCCCCCTAACCCTTCCCAGTTTCTAAGTCTGAAGAGGAGGGAATTAATAAAAACACATAAATGGCTGCTTTAAAATACACCAAGTAAAAACTGAATTTGCTATTAACCATTTGCAGAAGAGGCAAAGTAGCAGTTATACAAATTACACAAAATCTACGGCAATTCTTACATTAGTATAAAGTGATTTCACTGAAGGAATTATTTCAGTATTTCACATTACAGTTAAGAGAGAAGGTCTGGCAAAGGCCGAGCCCTCGGTAATATCGGCTATCCTAGATTACACACGAGAGTTTTAAGAAAGGACCCTTAAATGATCTACATCCGTAACGTTATTGGCCTTAAAAATAAAAAAACAAAAGAATCACTTGCAATACCTCACAGAATCTTCACGTTAAAGCACGACCACCTGTAAGAGTCCTTGTCAAATAACCTGCAAATGATGGAGCCTCTGCTGCGAGTGCTCAACCTCCCACCTGTGTGACCTGGCACCAGTCGCTTTCAGCTGAGAAAAGGATTCAAGTAAGACTGAGCTGTGCTGGCTCGGGGTGCTCATGTGCTCGAGGTCCACACGTGCATCTGTTTGGCTATTTGGTGCACGTAACCGATGTCAGGCCGCTGGTCGGGGTCGGGGTATATGCACATGCTGACCAGCTCCCGCAGCTGAAAGACAGACAACAGGCAAAGGGGAATGATCCACTGCTTCCTGACTGCTTCCCTTCCCAGATCCCAGGCCGGGAGCGGGACCCTCCTCATGCAGATGCTGAGCAGGTTGCAGGCACTGCGCTGCCCTTCCCACCAACCCCGGCACCAAACCCTCCAAGCCTCTGAGTGCTGGCATTTCTGACCAGCACTTGAGCACCTTAAGCTGTTGGACACGGCTGTGGGACCCTGGTGTTTCCTAAAAACCTCTGTGAAGAAGAGAGACCGGTCATTGATTATGTTTAATAAATAAAATGCAGAAGGGCTGGAGTCTCCCCACCTCCCAACCCTCTTTATTGTGCACATGAAAGATTGTAGCTTTTAATTATACAGACACTGAAAGCTGCTCGTACCCCCGAGGCACCGGGAGAAACAGCCTTGAGCCTCTGATCTTCTCACATCCTCCCAGAGCCATAGTGCCAATTATTTTAGCAGTAATTAAAAGCATGACCATACAGCTATCAAGCACACAGTTTCAGCTGCATTAACTGAATGTACTTGAGGTTTTCAGCTCTGGATGGAGCAAGGCCCCATCCTTGCTCCCACCCCAAACCCGCTGCCTGGCCCTGCCCCATTCTCTGGTGACTTTTTCTGACCCGAGGGCAGGGATGTGCTGCCCCTGTAACCCCGAGACCCTGAAGATTTAACACAGCCCTGATCAGCCAAGATCACCACACAACTCCCACCAACAAATTAAAATGCTTACAGCTCACCCAGGGCTGTGCCATCAGGACCACTGGTCCAGCCAGGAGCTGTGCAGCACCTGAACAGTTCTGTCCCCACAGGCAGCTCAGCAGCACCCACAGCACCAGTGTCTGAGCCAACCCGGACCTCCAGTTACCAGAAATCTGCTCCCAGTATAGAAAACCAGTGCTGGCTGCAGTCTCAGCTCCTCCTCCTGCTACCAGCAGCAGAGTTGCTCACAGGAGGATCTGGCCTGGTGAGCCACAAAAGGCCACACAGAGGGAACACCCTGAACGCCAAGGTCCTGCCCCGAACGCTCCGCCTGGTTCCTCTGAACCAACCCTCAGCACCCTGCCTGTCGGGGATGGTGCAGCCCTGATCTGCCCCTCACAGACCTGGGGCTTTGGCTGTTTCCCTGGGCAGCAGAGGAGCTGCAGCCACGGGCACAGCCTCTGCCAGCACCCCGTGAACAGTGCACGAACCATCTGCAGCCCAGCTCTCTGGGCCCCGGGCCCTGCGCTGCAGAGCAGCTCCTCACCCCGCACTGGATCACTGCACGACACACACTCTTTAGCACTGCCAGAGGGGAGCAAACAGACAGTAATTGTACAGACAGGAAACACATCTGTCAACTTACACTAATTCCTGCTGCCAGCAGGCACATCCGAGCGCGAGGAGCGGCAGCAGCTCGGCAGAGGGGCCGCGGCTGCCACGGCAGCTCGGGGGAAACGCAGAAAGGCTCTTTTACAGACCGGTTCTAAAGCATCTTTGGCAAGGAAAAACGAAGCAAAACACACCGTGGAGCGTGGGGCCCCTCCCAGGGTGGAGGCCAGGCCGGCTGCTCCCGCTGCTCCCGGTATTTCCCAGGCATCCTGCCTCGCTCCCCGGCGCTCGGAGGTGCAGTCAAACAAAAGCCCCACAGGATATAGTGAACATTTAAAATTCCATTACCTGCTTCCTTTCAAATAGGAGGCAACTGGAAGGAAGGAGGAGGTAAGGAAAAGCAGCTGCTTTGTCGAGGTGAGGCAGAAAAAAAGCAAAGCCCTTCTCAAAGGCCCTGAGGAAGCCCAGGGCGTGTCTGCAGCTGCAGGGACAGGGCCCTGGGTTTGTGCTGCGCTTCAGAGGCTGCTCCCACCCCTCCTTCAGATGCACAGCCTTGAAAAGCCCCAGTGCAGCTGCTGTAGAGATGCTTATTGCATTAAACTAAATGGCTTTGCTTCCCTTTTTCTTAAAAAGAATCCTTGCCCCCTTCATTACACACTGAAGAGTTCATAAACAAACATTGCAGTGCTGTTTTATGGAATGTTGTTTTAAGGGAAAGGAAGCAAGGAAAGGGCTTTCCCACGGCTCACTGCTGGTTTCTGCCAGCGCCCCAGACTCAGTTCCAAAATATTCATCATGTTAAGAAACCCTTTTTGTCTTGACTTAGCTTGCCAATGTTCAGCCACCACAACAGCTGTTTCCTCAGCCAGGTACCAGGACCCCCAGGCCACCCCCCATTCTGGCCTGGATGGGGGGGTTCTCCTCCCAAGTTCCTTTCCCCGTGCCAGGAGGAGCTTCACTGCACCCCCATCCCATTCCCCTGCAAACACCCCCAATTTACCTTTTCAGAATAATGTTCAGCTGGAAGAGGTGGGTAGTCACATTGCTCTATTTTTTGGCAAAGCGAAAACAGGTTCATTTTATCTCCATAGAAGGGACTCTGCAGAGCTGCCATCTGGAGAGAAAAAACCAGGAAACATTTCAGAAAGGCAAAGGATTTGAGAGCCCTCAGTGCTGCCAGTTTGCAAGAGCCAATTCTGTTCTCTGCCAGTGAGCAAGGGATGCTGCTGCTCCCAGGCTGCCCCCAGCCCCAGCAGGGCTGGTGCCAGGCACTGCTCTGCTTCCCAAGGGAAAGAAAAATGAGAAATGGGATGCTTGGACCACTGAGAGCACCAGTGAGAACCCAACTGGCTCTAAGCCAACTCTGAAACCCCCTCAAACAACCATCTCTCTAAATCTGTGGACATTGAGCTACTCAGAACGCAAAGAATCTTACGGGCATGAGCAATGTACTTCAGCCTTTAAAAAAAAACCCAAACCACCTCAAAACACACCTATCTCCTGCCAGAAATCTGCTGTTTAGAAAAGAATATCCCAGGCAGATTTGGGAACCAAACTATTGACAATGCTCCTGATCAATCTGCACTTTTTCCTCTTCCAGTCCTGTGTTATGGCTCAGCATTGGCACCTCCAGCAGTGCCACAGCTGCCCGAGATAACCAGGCTGCTCCCACAGGAGAGAGCCAGGGGAGGCTCTGGGGGAGAATTCCTTCCAGAGCACACGGAGACTCCTCAAGAAGATGTGTTTGTGTTGTGTCTCAGGGAAAAACTCCACCTCTGAGTGTGCAGCTGTGGCTCAGGCTGTGTCTGGTGACGGGAGTGCAGCACCCACACAGAACCTGGGCCAGCAGAGCCCCCCCAGGGGTCAGGGCAGCCCCCCCAGCACAGCAACGCCTCCTGCTGTGGAAGCCCCTCTGCATAACTGGGGTGTTACCCCTCTGTTTAGATCTTTGAAACCATTTTGTGACCAGCCCCCTCACCTGGGTTTGCCTTCCATCCCGAGGCCAGCTGAAGCTCTGCCTCTCCCCGCGGCTCTGACGGCTTTTCTGATGATTATTAGTCTGTTGCTCATTACCCTGCGCGGTGCTGACACGCAGTGAGCTCCCAGCAGAGCCAGAGAGCCAATACCAGCCCCTGCAATCTATTCCCTGCACTGAGGAGCCAAGATTGATGGGTTCTGAGGGATTTGGTGACAGAGCAGCGGTTTTGATCAGGGCAGGGTTGGAACTGCTGGGTTTGGGCTGGTTCCCAGCAGAGGACGTGGCTGGGCAGAGGCACTGCAGGACACACCAGGAGAAACTACCCTTGGCTTAAATCATCAGCCTGTCTTTTAAAGGATTTGAAGTTACATGTTTCTTCCTCACTCCTCACCACTGCTACCAGCAGGAACCTAAGCTACTCCTCATAAACCTCCAGCCCTGAGGGGCTCCCAAGGAGCCCAACATCGAGTGAGAACGTTTGGAAGGTTCTGAAGGCAGGAGGTGAAGTATCACTGTTGCTTCACTACTGTCAGAAACAGGCAAATCAGTGGGAGAAAAATTACAGTCCAATTAGACACTCTGCTCTCCAATTAGGATTGATGGCAAACTGCTCTCAATGGGTTAAGCAACGCAGAGAGCCCAGCACACAGGGCTGTGCCAGGCAGAACACTAAGGGGGCACTGGGGAAAGCACAGAAGGCAAGCAAGGGTTAAACAGGGTCTCCAGGATCTCCACACAAACATCTCTAATGCCAGTGAGGTTGAGAGGGATTGTCCAATTCCCATTCTCTTTTCAGCCCAGGGCTAGTTAAGCGGGGATGTGCCAAAGGGAGGGCTGGAGAGGAGACACGGTGGGGTTTGGGGTGGTAAATGCAGGGAATTAAAGTGGAAAGAAAGAGAAGGTGCCCAGTGGTGCCCAGAGCAGGGCCATGACCACAGGCACTCCAAGTGTCTCACTAAGTGCAGTTTGTGCTGAGCTGGGGTTTGCTCCTGACACTTTGATTAGAGCAATTACCCCAGGCCAGGGTGGAATCCCTGCCACTGCCTCCACGGATGTCTCGCCACAGCTGCTGAAGTCACTGCTTCCAGCTACATTCTGGGCATTAACAACTTATTTTTATCCCCTCCAAGTTATCTTGCTGACAGACATGTACAGGAAGCGAGGGATGAAGACAGTTACTACTCTATTGATAAGATTTAATAAAAATCACTGCACGATTATCAATGTCAAAGTTAAGTGGTGCTTTGTGGCATCATGTCCCAAAGCCCTCAATGTTCCCCAAGTGGATTCCAGTGGACACGCCTGTCTCTGAAGGCAATTTGTACATTAAATCTCTGCAGCTTATCTGCACAATCTATCTGGAGAAAGATCAGAAGTGACTCATACCCAAACAAGCATCCCCCTTCCTTACTTCCTAAGCCAAATGGAAAAACATTCTCCTTATGAGAAATCAGTGCAGATAAAACACAGCCCCTTCAAAGACACACAAATCCCATGTTTCATTTTTGAAATTCTGGAAAGTTTAAAAAGTCGAGTAGCTGTTCAACTGCTGAACACAGAACTGGTACCTGTCCAGCTCTCCTTGGAACCTGCAAGATCTCACAGCTCCTGTTCCCAAAGTTAAGCCTTACCTACATAGGAAGGAAATTCAAAAACGCTCCACGTGCCAAACCTCTCAGATGTTACTGTAGTACTGCTACTCCTACCAGAGAATTATGTTTAGTGTGCAATTAATTCAGCTTCTTGAAATGCAAGGAGTACCAAGACTCCTGTGCCATAAGGGGACCATATTGCCTGCAACAAAAACATATCTTAGCACAACGCTAAATATTTCTCTCCGCATAAATCTGGAATCCCATCTCCAGGAGCTCAGCCTGCAGGGACTCGGAGCACCCTGGCACTGCAGCAGCAGTGAGTGGAGTCCAACTGGGGCCACCCTGCCTGCTCCTGGCAGAGCTGGCAGGGCCAGTCCCTGCCCCAGAGCCTGCACTGGGAATTCCTCCTTAGGCCCAGCACAGTAAATCCCTGGGAGGTCACACTTCCTTCCCCTGGGCCCACAGCTGAATCTCCAAATCCTTTTTCCAACACCACCAGCAGACCCAGGTACACACACCTGTACTGGATCATCCCAGTTTGCAGCATCTCATTAGAAGCACTACAAGCAAACCCATCCTTTATTAAAAAAATACCAGCTTCTGAATGGAATGCAGATGCTGCTGCTTTGGGAATTACTCGAAGTCTCTTGAATTCTTTCCTCAGAGGCACTGGGAATCTGAAGACAGGCACAAAGCCACTCAATTTAAGCTCACAAATATCCAGATATTTTAGATCAATAATTAGTAGGGTGTCTTACACCCTTTCTCCCCTCCCATGTCATGGAATTTGTTATCCAAAGAGGACATGAGCAACATTCTTATTACTAAATATCCCAGGGATTTTTAATCCTCTGGGCTGGGATAAAAGCTTTCTAAATGTTGACATGCACTTTCACTTGAATTCGAAGATGCATCCATTTAAAAAAAGATTTAGATTAGATTATAAATGAGTACAAGACTGTTTGATACCCTTTGATCCCTGCTAAAAATGGAATCACAAAACTGAAAGCACTCTTATAAAATTATAGCACTTATTTTCAAAATGCATGTAACAGCTTTAAAGAACAAGTTGCACACTGGGCAGTTCATCCAAACGTGTCTGCTCTGGGTCTGTGCCTGGAGCTGTAACACAGTGTACCATCAGAACAACTTCCACCCATAGGCTAAAGACCCTGATTTCACATTACATAAAACCTCTTATTTTCCTTTACTGAAAGCCCCCAGAATTAAAATACTGCAATTGGTCAGAATGATTCTAAGAAAGCAGCAGCTTGCATTCAGACGGATTTGCTGTTTCCAAAACAAATGCAGTGCTCAGGAGACACTCTGACCATGCTGCCCTAACAGAGCTCTGCTCCCAGCAGGAAGGAGGGATGCAGTGAACTGGCTTTTCATGGCTGCATCCCCAGCATCTGCTGTGACCCAAATTAACTCTGTGCAGTGCTGTGCTGGGTGGCACAAGCCCTTTGTTCGTGCTCAGACAGCGCTCGGCGAACACAAAGCCAGACAACTTTTCCTGGGGTTTCTCCAGCAGTCACCGCAGCCAGCCCGGCCCCTGCACTCCTGCCCCATGCTCTGGGGGCAACAAACCTGGGGGAACAGGGAGGAGATACTTACCTCATACAACAAACAGCCCAGGGACCAGATATCAGACTTAAAGTTATAGCCGTTCTCGTGTATTCGCTCCGGGGACATGTAGTAGGGAGTTCCCACTGCAAGACAAACAGACAGCCCGGTTATTGTTTGACCTGCAGGCACTGCTGCTCCAGCCCGGCCCTTCCCAGCCCCCTGGACCCCCACCCAGCTCCAGACAGGGGCAAAACTTTCTGCAAGAACCAAGATAACCATTCCAAACTTTATAACCCTGCAGTCATGTCAGAAGCTGGGGGATTTCCGTGTACTTCCACAAGTCTGTGCTTTATCAAAAGAAATTTACTGCAGTATTTTGGACAGAAGTTACAGGAAATTATTAATAAATTCCTTACCTCAAAAAGGTTCTTTTTTAAATCCTAAATAAGTTTCAGTTGTGGTACTGAAAATACAAGACACCCTGGCAGTCTCAACTACATCAAATAATCCTCAGATACATCATTTATTAAAACATCCAAGGACTGTATATGCTCTTTTCTCCTGCTTCCCCTGCTTGTCCGTCCCCTGTCAATTTTTTTTTTTCTTTTGGCATTCCAGTGTATCCTTCTCCTAATTAAAGACCTTTCCCTCACAAGATGGCAAATGTTTAATTTGCCTGTAACGTTCAGTTTACAATTTCTCCATTTGAAATGCTGACTGAGACAGCTGGAGGACTAATAAGCAGCTGAAGGATAGTGCTGGAGGTGGAGGGGGAAGAACAGCCACCACCTTCCCCAGCGTTCCTGAGGAGGGATCTGCACTGTGGGAAATAAATGAGTTCTGGGGAGAAAGCAACAGCCTTGAGAGGCAAAACCCAACCCCTGCCACCTGCACAGGTGACCCAGCACAGAGCTGGTCATTTATTTGGACCCCCAAGATGTTCAGCAATCAGCTGCCCTGCATGGTGAACTCAGCTCGTGCTTTCAGGCCATTAAATAAGAAATTACTCCCCTTTCACTGTGAAGGTACCCTAATGAGAAGTTACACTTCTGTAAATTCTACACAGACCACAACAGAGCAAAAGCAGCACATGGAGATTATTTTGTTTCCATGCTGAGGAGGAGCAAGTCAGACTGACACAGCCCCAGATCTGGCTGGGGAAGTTTAATTGCCAGTGGAAGGCCCCTGGGTATGGAAGAGACCAGAGTTCTGTTAATAATTTTCACATAGAGGGACTTCACAGGACACCAGGAGCAGACAGGACTCACTCAAAGAGCCCAAGGAGCCTTTCCAGGGCTCCGGCCCACGTGCACGCAAGACACACACGACGGACAGCACAGCTCTCCCAGTGATCCCCACACAGCTGCCAGACCTCTGTGCAAGAGCTGACTTGGCTGGGACAGCACTGATTCATCTTCCTGATTAAAACTATGCAGCTGCAGCAGCAGCAGTGACTCATTCCACAGAGTTCTTGGACAGTTTCGGAAGCCTCCGCCGAGCACTGGCGAGAGAGACACTGCAGGGCAGCGCCAGCCCTGCCCCGAGCTCGGGCATTCCGGTCACTGCCTGAGCACCTGGGAGCAGGAAGGAGTGGGCTGTGTGGCCCAGGTCTGCAGGGGCAGCACCACTGTCGCTTCAGATCACGCCAGCTTTACAGGATCCTGCTTTAGATAAGCCCAGGCCCCCCTGGGTGCCACGGCTCAGTGCCCTCCCGCCCGGCCGGGCATTAATCTGCTCCACTACGCCCAACATCCCCGGCTCTGCAGCTCTCCACGCCTCAGCTCCTGCCCTGAGCCCACCTCCCACCCTTACCTGCGTTACCGCAGCCGTGTCGGCAAATGGACAAACAAGCAGAGCTCTGCGTTTCAAAACTGAGGCATCAATTTTTAAATAACTGTCATGATAAAAGACTGACAAGCCCAATTCTCTTTATGGCCTGTCCAGCATTACGTGGGAATCTCCCATAATGAGCTTCTTCTAGAAAACTGCACAAGGCTTCCAGTGCAATCAGTCAGGGCTCACCATTGCATCCCATTAGTCAATTTGACAAGAGCAGTCTAATCGGAGACTATTCATCAGGAACTTTCTTTGGCATCTGCCCTGCTGGAAATACAAAATATTGCTGCGATCCAGTACCACTCACCAGGTGGTAGAGCAATGCCTTTGAAGTCATAAAGGTTGCCAAAGCATAGGGAAGGCTGTGGCTAAGGAAGGAGCTCCCTGCTCTACTCCTGGCAGGTGAAACACTCCCCTTGACACTGAGCCCCTCCAGTGATGCCAGAGCACCCCTGCTCCCCCAGGCACAGCTACAACACCCCACACAACACAACAGCTCTGGGAGAGCTGCAACTTGCAAGGAGGGAAATGCTAATTATTCCCAGTTACAACAGCAGCAGAGTCTCTCTTGTCACCAGGAAAACACAGAGGCAAAGGCAGCAAAGTTACTCCAGAAATAAAATTGCAATTCCTTCCCTGTGATCTACAGCCTGAATTACAGCCCCACCTCTGATTAGCACTTCCAGGAGGCTCTGTCAGAGCCTCATCTGCTGAATTTGCTGTACCCCAGCCAGCCCTGCCCAGCAGTGGCTCTCCCACACCTTTACTGTCAGACTGAAACCAGCACACAGGGTCTCTCTCTCTTCCATAGGCTCTGAGCTGGCTCAGGTCTTCTCCCACAAGTAGAATTTGAGAATCAGCTAAAGTAAAACTGTGCTCAAAGGCACTAAAACATTAAATTCCTTCAAATCTCAGTGTGAGGTGCCCCCAGGAATTGTTTCAAGGGGGAATACAAACAAACAAACAAAAAAAAGCAGATGAAATCTACTTCTTCTTAGAAAAAACCCAATAAATATTTTGTGCACAATATTGCAGCTGTTGTTACCAGACCTGCTGCCTTAAGGCTGTTTTTTTCTTATTTAACACACCACCCTACTTAAGTCCTTATAGTTTTGTGGTTGGGTTGTTTGGGTTTATTTGCTTAGTTGGTTTTTACATGTATGTAGTACAATATACCTGCAGAAATTCTGCATCTGCCTTTTCTTCCACAAACACTGTACTGGAGGCACAGACCAAAAGGCCAAAACTCCTCAAAATTCCCCCAATCTTGGCTGTTGATGTTTTCAGTGGATTTCTTGTGTCCATTTTTCTAACCAAACCCTGTTTACAGCCCCTCCAAGCCCTGGGATTTTGTTTCAGATGGCAAACTGGCTTGGCAAGCAGAGCAACGAAAAGAGGAGAGGCAAATAGACCGTTTATTACAGAGCTCCTCAGTTGGCCCCTGGTAACCCTCCCACCCAGAAGGAATGGGTAACACCCCCCACACTCAATCCACAGCTATTGGCAGGTTCTAGGCTGGGAAGCTTTGACTTATGTGCATCCCCCAAAAGGAAAATCTGCTCTAAGTATATTCTTGTCCAAGAATAAATAATAAATCATCTGCTCCAAAATGAGACTATTCTGTGTAAAATTGGTTTCTTTTGGGTTTTTTTTTTGTTTCATTGCTTTTTTCCCCTCTTGTTTCTTCAAAGTGTAAAGCCAGTCAGAAGCTTTGCATAATGCCAAGTTTATTTGGCTAAAAATGAGCACTAGACCAGTTCTCAATAAAGTTATCCATTCTAATACTAATGGAAATTTCTCTGTATTTATTAAAGTTCAATTTTCCAAAGTCTAAAATTAGGGAGGGAAGGACTATAAGCCACCACACTGTCACAAGGAGTAGTTAAATTCACCTTAGCTACAGCCATTACCTTTAAAACATTTGCTGGCAAGGCTTGTGCAGGAAGAGCTCTCCCCTGTGGAGAACTATCTCCCGTGTGCTCCCAAGGGAAAGGCAGAGCACAGCGAGGTGGCTCCTTGGGAACTGCCCGACACCCTCTGGCCCCAGCTGGTTCCTGCTGCCTCTCCCAACACCCTGGGAGGTTGGAGGTGTCCATGTTTCCCCTCTGGCAGGTGTGCCCGTGGAGGTTTTCCAGGGCACTCTCTCCCCGTCCCTCGATCCGCCGGCGCTCGGAGCCCGGCGCTCGCCGGCGTCTCACGAGCTGTGTACAGGCAAATCTTTCATTTTTCTTTCATTACCCCGGCATGTACTGTCACTTAATTTTTATGTATGCAATCCTTCCTGACAAATATGATCTGCTGCCTGGTAATTCATGTGACGTTCATTCTGTTCCTTGCTCTAATTACGGCGGCCGTTCCCGGCGCGGCGCTGCCGAGCCGGTGCTACACCTGTCAGCCGGGTCGGGGGCTGCCTGATGCCCTTTTGTGCCAGCCTGATGTGAGCAAACACAGCCAAAGGAAGAAATGAGATGAATATATTTGCATAAGCTGCACGCTGAATTCATGGGTCAGCAGCCAGGGAAGTGACGGCTGGGGCGGTTGCCGGGGCAACGTGGGATGGGAAGTGCCCGCTCGGCACCGCGGCCCAGGCCGGGCATGGATCACCCCCCCAGCCACCCAAAAATGGCTCAATTACACCAGAACCAGGACCAGCCCACCTCCTGCTGCTGCAGAACCTGCATCTCTGGCAAATTACCAAAAATAAAGGAAGAAGCTTCGAGTCTGCAAATTTTGTGACTGTTAAAATGTTCTTTTTCACGTGGATACAGGAATCTCTGGAGATGGTGGTGTGTCCATCCCTCTCCAGCCTCAGTGCCTCTCCCTCAGTGTTCTGCACCCCACTCACCTGTTTCCAGGGCACTGTGATGTGAGGAAAGGCACAAGGGGCTGAGCTCTTCCTACTCGAGCTTTCTCAATTAAGAGAGAGCAGCCCTGCTAAAGGTCACAAGCTTGGCTTACATGTGCAGCCAGCTTCCAAGCCCCAATTTATTCTTATTAATATAATAAGTGCAGCAGTCAAACTAGATAAGATCATATAATTAGACATGATCATATTTTGGCCTGTTGAGATGATGTGATTGTAACTTTCTGTGAAAAGGATTTATTTTCATCTATTAAGCACAGTGGGGATATATCCTAGGACAGCTTTTGATGCAAAGGGAAATCTGAAATCTCCTATTTTATGCCAGTAAACTGTAGAAATGCTGCTATGTTTTTAAGCACACACAAAGCAAGGCAGGAATCTTCCTTCCTTGTGCACTGAGAAGGATCCTCAGAGAGGATTCACCAAGACTCACTCAGTGGAGAAAACTGCACAAAACAAAGGGTGAAACAATTGTCGTGTGTTCCAAAAATCAACTGAGGTAAATGTAAAAGAGCTTAAGCTTAAATACTGCACCAGAAGCCAAAGTTCCCTCACTGCTCTAGCATGGAAGTGCCTTTGGGACCCATTAATAAAAATGGAAAATCACCTCTGAAGACGTTACAGACACAGTCAGGAAATACTTTGTACTGTGAGACTTAAACAATGAACTGTACATACTATGGAATTTTCTGTAGCACTGGAATTAATGCTACAGGTAAAAATGAGGGACACAACTTTGAGCATGTGGAAGACATGAAGAAAGCTTGGACCTTTAAAGCCTAAGCTGAATTTCAAGTGCAATTTCCCTTTTTGGAACAGATGAACCAGGAGGGCTTTGAACACCTCACCCACCCCAGACAGCCACAGCCCCGGTCAGGAGCTGTAAAAGGTGGTGGTGTGACATTTCATCCCAGCAAGCAGAGTGCAGGCAAACACTGTATTTAGAGTGGAAAAGCTGCATTTGCTCCATTTGCTAAAAATCACACGCTTACCAGGCCAGGCCTTCCAGACAAAAATAACAAGCGAAGCTTTAAACAGAAGGTACCTATTAATGCCTATGCAGAGCATTTCCAATGCACACCACTGGAGATCCAGGATCCACTGAATCCCACTTCTGTCGCCGTCAGAGGACAGACACCACTGCTTTTGAACATCACAGCTGACAACTGCACGGCAGGGCTCGCTTAACAAGTACCAGCTTACCTAAGGAATGTGCTGCAGTGGTTTTAGAACTAAAAAACCGTCCTAATCCAAGATCTCCCAGCTTCACCACCCCTGTGGCTGTTATAAACACGTTGGCTGGTTTTATGTCTGCAAGAAGAAAAAAGGTAAAAGGTCAAAGCCACAAAAGGTTATTTGGTTCTAATACTGCAATAGAAGCATCGCCTGCAGCACTGCTGTACAAAGGGGCTGGAGCAGAACCGTGCTTCTTTACAGCTTTGATAGGCTCAGTCTTCCAAGGCTTCAAGCTCTGCACAGACACAAAAATCAGAGTGTACTTCCCAGCACACGAGAAATACCAATGAGGGAAAATGTAGGAGACAGCTCGACAGAACAGAGGCAACCTCTAACTGCTGGAAATCAAAGAAATAAGGCTGGTTCTCTTTGGGGATGCTCATTTTCCACAGGAAACTGCACTGCCCACCACCATCCCCTCATGCAAAGGCTAATTACTGTTCCACACATGCATAAATTCTGGGCTCTGTACAGCCCAGTTGGTTCATGGAGTGTAGAAATCTCTAGAACCCCTGTTCCTTAAGTAGGAATGCCAGGACTGAGCTAGAGGCTCTTTCCTCACGTCAGAGCAGGCTCAGTGTGAGAGGCTCCACATTTCAGCCACCAATTACAGACCTAATTCAGGTACAATTGATAAACTGCATCAGGGGATGCATAAAGGAGCAAAAATAATATCACACTGCTGAAAAATACAGTGAGGAATTCACTCCTTCAAAGCAGCAAGGAAATAACAAGCAGCAGAGATTGGTGCCTTTTGGGATATTTGCATTTCCTGAGCCCAGTCCTTCACAAAGCACTTCACTGACTCTGGAATTTTTGTATGGAGCTCAAACTTAGCAGACATTCTAAGACAAGAGATTCAAAAATAATTAATGAAAATAGAGAACAGGTTATGAGAGTGTGGGACATATTTGTATTAATATTTCAGAAAAGCCTGCGAGACAGGAAAACTCTTCTCAACTCTCTAAGGTCACAGCTAATATAATGAAGACTATTTCTTAAGAGTTCACTGTATCCAGGAGTCTCAGCATTTTATTTCTGACACTTTTCTAATGGCAAGTTTGACACTTCTACTTAATATCAGTGTCTGGAATACAAAGCAGCTCATCTTCCTAATACCACACTCACTTGGGCCTGAATCCTCTAACAATGAGGCAGAGACAGAAGGAGGGATCCATCTCGCAGCTCCAGCCTCTCCAAACATGCACTGGCTGAACATCAGCATAATTGTTTTTGAATGCGGGCGCTTACTAATTGGAACATTATATTATTATTCAGTGAAAAGAGACTGAATTAATGTTACCTCTGTGCATCACCCTGCGGGAGTGCATGTGTTCCACTGCACTGCATAACTGCACAAAATATTTCCACACCGTCCTTTCCGGGATTAACCGTTTCTGCTTCTTGAAATACTGGGGGAGGAAATAAAGAAAAGATCAGTGAAAAAGCAACATATTTGACTCGTTCCTGGAATTGTCTTAGTCAGCTGCAGGTTGTTCGTGTCTTCCACATCTGCACCTGCAAGACTTTTCTTCTGATTAGCTTTTAACTCCTCCTCCCTGTATGGAAACTTCGATGCAGTTCCCTAATTAACAACTATTATGAAAAATATGCTTAAATAGGTTTGACATTTTTGAATGGACACAATTATGATTAGCATTAATCTCCTTAATTACCTTGCAAAACATATTTAATGCCTCAAAACAACAAATGTCTCAAATATTTTGCCTTAAGAAACAAAAGACCATTAAAAAACCCCTTGTAAACATTCACTCTTCAATCCTCTATTAACAAGGACAAGGAAATCTGCTTCCCTTTTTTAAAAGATGGCCAGAGCATCAATAAAGTATCCGTGCTTCCTCTGTGATCAGGTAGAATAATATATTCTACCTCATGCATAATAGGAATACCAAATGAACTGCACTCTGCAGTGAGCAGAAAGACACCCCTGAGCAGGAGCCACAGGGCTGGACAAAGGCCGTTTTGTGGGTGTTTGGGCAGTGCCAGCACGGGTTCCACGGACCTCTGGATGCCTGAACCTCCCAAAATAAGGGGAATTGTAATGACACGGCACGGGGTGCAGCGTGGTGCTGCACCTCTGCAACACTGACATCACCCTCAACTTATCACAGCAGTAAGTGACCAGCTGCACATCTCAGTGAAGGGCAAACACTACACACCTCCAGCTGCTCCTTCCCTTCCAGCAGGGCACGGTGTCTCTGCCAAGGCATCCCAGAACTGCGGGGTTTGGGTTGCTGGGCCCGAGCGCTCGTGGCTCCATCCTGTGCTGGGTACTGAGCCAGCCCTTGCACCACAGCATTACCAAAATACACTCATAACACCCCTCCAGAGCCTCCAGACTGAGCCTCATGCTCTGCCACACGAGGTGTCCCTGGATAATGACTCTGGAACGCTGCACACCCTCCTGGCTCACAGAGCTGCCCTTCTGTGAGAATTCCCGTCTGCAGGACAATCAAGGAACTGTTTGCTGCCCCTTCCTGCATCTCCTGCTTTCCCTCCCAGCACTGACACCTGATGTGCGTTGTCACATTTTCCATTTCATGTGAAATGCTGTTACTGGTTCGTGTTTGACTCCAGGAATGGCAAGTTTTCTTTTGCAGATCAGCTGTGAAGGGGCACGACCGTGCAATTCCCCAGGCAGTAAATCTGACAGATTGCAACAGTTCCAACCCAAAACTTGAGAGCAAGCACAGGGAATTACAGAGGGTGAGGGAGAAAGTGTTATATACACAATAAAATTATTTAATTCTCAATAAAGTATTTCAGAGTGGATATGCAAGACCACAAGTGATAATTTTCTAAATGTCATGTCCAATAAGGTTCGCCTGACATTTACAAGGAAGTCCCAACTCTCAGGTGGGTTTTCCTGCAGCTCTACATCCCTCATAAATAATGCAGGCACCGGGGCGTGACAGAGACAGCCCTGGCTTTATCACCCTCACACCTCCAGTGTTGTCACTGCTGTTCCAGGGAAAATCCTCCATCAGCTTCAGCTCCCTGGGGAGGGCTGGGGGGGACTGCAAACCCCGCTGCTGACACGGAGCTGCACCGAGGGGCAGGCTTTTGTTCCCTCTTGGATTTAGGGTTTGGTGGGTTTTTATCTCTTAAAAAAAAAAAGGAATTCCCAGATTTGCACCAATAGAAAAACTTCATTTCTCTGACCTTGAAAAAACCAAATGAGTGTTCTTCGTGCCTGAAATGCAGAGGGAACACAGAGCAGCCAGGCACTGACAGGCAGCATAGCCCTGTGCTGGGCAAGGCACCAAACCAAGAACCTACCAGTGATGCTTTGGAAAAGGTTAACTCCTGTTAGAATAACACACAAAGCAATTAAAAAAACCTAAATAGCCAAAGGACAAATGGACAAATGAACATATTTATCAGTAAGGGATGTTTCAAACTAAAAACTGCAGATGACAAAAAAAATGCTAATATTTTATATCATGAAATGTTACAGTTCTGTAGGTAAAACGTTTTATAAGCTAAGATTTAAAAATCAAGCAAAACTCTTGCACAGCCCAGGATGGTCACCCACAGCCCCAACTCCTGCTCTCACAATCCTCTTTTCCCACCTTTAACCACAGCAACAGAAGGCCTGAGAGGAGCTGCAAGTCTCTCAGGATCTGGAGGGAAAAGGTAAGATGCAGAAGGCGGCACAAGGGAACAGTGAGAGCTGCAGACACAGCGAGCTCTGCGGGGGCAGAAGGTCCAGCTCTGCCCCAGCCGGACCCCAGCGCTCCCTCCTGAGGCTCATCCCTCGGGCTGGGACCCCTGAGGGCTGGATCTGGAGCTCTGGGGCTCTGCCCAGCGACTCTGCCAATGCCTTTCCCAGCTGGCTGGCCCAGGGCTCTCCCGGGAGAGCAGCAGATTTTCCCGGGTGCTGCGGATTTAGCCGCTGACTACGGACTGAGTGGTAACTTGTTTGACAGCCTCTGGCCTAGTGCCTCGTGGCTCTGCTGGCAAAGAAAACAAATCTGTTAATAAGATATTTTAACTGTGACAACAAGGAGGAGGAGAACTTTCCAAACATTCATTTATGATAATTACAGAATAATGATGGCAAAAAACAGGTAAAACATGGAGAGAAGGTTGAGAGTGCTAACAAACATGATATAACACATCTGTTCTCACAAGGGATGTATGTCTAAAGATTAACATGTCAAAGAAAATATAAAAGCAGGTGGTAACAGCTTAACTAAAGCTGGTTTGCAGCAATACAAGTATTCCTAAGAGCAACATAAAAGAAGAACAAGTACTTGAAACATTTTCTCAAACCCAAATCCCCATTGCAAAGAAAGTCAATACACTTCCTTGAATGTCTTCAGAGTGGCAGACAGACAATGTGAACAGTGAACCCAACAGTAATTAAATGTCCCCATCAATCACAGGCTGAGTAAATCAGCCCTGCAAACAGCACTCATGTCCCACCAATCACAGACCCTCGCTCCCCTCTGAGCTCTGACCACAGACCCATGGCATGGCCCGGGCTACTTAAAATGCCCCCAGACACTGGTTCAGGTCTGGAAACCCCCCACGGGTCTGCAAAGCTGCAACAGGAGAACAAAAGGGTCTCTAGCCCATGTGTGTGCCTGATCCTGGATGTCTGAGGCACCTTGGGGAGGGACACATCCCTACCTTAATCATCTGGGAGAGATCTCCGGCGTCAGCCAGCTCCAGGACGATGTTCAGCTCGTTGTCTTCAATGAAAGAGTCCAAATACTTGATTATATTGGGGTGGTTCAGTTGCTGCAGACACAGGGAATGCAGAAGGACACTCACATGCTGGAGCAGTGACACCTCCAGGACACACCACCCGCACCCTTTGCACCCAGTGAGCACAGCCACGACAGGTACAGCCACACACACAGGCACAGTCACAACAGGTACAGCCACACACACAGGCACAGGCACAGTCACAACAGGTACAGCCACACACACAG
>JAWWES010000038.1:1062698-1084416 GCA_035583135.1 Lophotriccus pileatus
GCACAGGCACAGTCACAACAGGTACAGCCACACACACAGGCACAGGCAGAGTCACAACAGGTACAGCCACACACACACACAGGCACAGTGACAACAGGTACAGCCACACACACACACAGGCACAGTGACAGCAGGTACAGCCACACACACACACACACAGAGGCACAGTCACAACAGGTACAGTCACACACACAGGCACAGTGACAGCAGGTACAGCCACACACACACACACACAGAGGCACAGTCACAACAGGTACAGACACACACACACACACACAGAGGCACAGTCACAGCAGGTACAGCCACACACACAGGCACAGTCACAGCAGGTACAGCCACAGGCTCTGAGTCCCCACACACCCCCCCTGCAAGGAACAGCCCTTCCCAGAGCACAGCATAACAAAGGTGTCTTGAGCGAAGAGCAACCCGACCCAAACACTGTGACACAACCCCTTCCACTGCAAACTTGCAGAATATTTAAAAACAATGTCCTGAAAGAAGTCTTTTAAGCAATAACTAATCTTTTCCTCCCCTATTAAATATAAGCAAACCCCAACTGTTGATTACAGCACTCCTCAGGGTCTCTCTGCCCCTTAAAACAAAGTTACATTAAAACTCTGACAGAGGAAAACAATGCACAAATTAAACACATCAGTTTATTTTTCTGATTATTTATGCTTTTATAAGCTTATATATTTATAAGCTTTATTTGTCAACCTGAAAACAATTTTTTTCTCAAAAGAAACAAAAAAAAAATTGGCAAAAGTCATTATAAAAATCCTTACCTTCAGGAGGTCAATTTCCTTAATGCAATCTTGCCTGGCCTTGGCATCCATCATTTCAAAAATCTTCAAAGACAAAAACATACAAGATAAAAATGAAACAACAACAAAAAAAGTACTTTATACTTTAACAAGCAGTGGTCTTTCCTTCCCCAATTTGTATATCCTCTACAGTAATGAGCATTCACACAATCCCCAGATCAAATAAAGATCAATGTTTTCTTTATTTTGAAACCACTACAGGGCTAACATTGGGGCAAAGCTATTTTTAGAAACTGTAGGCAACACTCTAAGCAGCCTGGAAAATAAAGACACTATTTGTGAATGCACTGTTGCTTCAGTTACTATTGATTTCATATAGAAAATAAAAGAAAATGTTTACTTTTCTCTTTTTAACAGATACAGCCTCCACTGATTTCTTTGTAATAATTAACAATAACATTGAGCATTAATTTTGTAACAATCAGAGTGAAAATAACAAATAACAAACAGAACAAATAAGAAATAACAAATGAGAGTTTAGAGGATCTGCTGAAAGATTATAGGGAAATTCCCTCAAACAAAATGCTGTTCTGGACACTGCCCAACACTTTCAGCCAAGTTACAAATCTACACTGCTGGCAACTAAGTCTTTTAGAAATTCTCCTAAAATTCCACGAGCAAGCTCAGGCGCTTTTCCCTCGTGCTCCACGTTCCCGTGGCTGAGCTGTCACCACGACAGGATCCCACAGGCCAGAGGACCTCACCTCATTCTTTCACTACAACCTCCCTTCGTAAAGAATTTAAAATATTCAATGTCAAATCTATTTACTTTCTAGTGACATTTAAAACAAATAAAAGAAATTGCACTACTGCTCCATAATTCTGGTTTGGACACAGAAACCCACTCCAGGGTGCAGAGGGACGAGGTCCTGCAGTGCAGTTCTCTGCCTCCAAGTGGTCTGTGCAGGCCCTTAAAGCATCCCCCTGCTGCTGCCACGCAGTAGAACTGTGCTCTGCAGTGCTCACCTGAACCTTCTTCAGCGCCACAGGCTTTCTGTCCAGCAGACAAGTTGCTTTGTAGACTTCGCTGAACTGGCCTCTGCCGATCTTCTTCTCGATCTGGAAGTCGGCCAGGGTGCAGCGGTACGGGAAGGCCGTCAGGTGCCTCTGTGGGGCAGGGAAAGGGGTCAGTGAGGGGGGCTGGTCCCAAACTGCTCTCCCTCGTTACACAGCTCTCAGCAGCTCTCCCTGCCCAGGTAAACCCAGGCAGGCTGGGGGCACAGACTGACGGCCTGGGAGCTGCTCCCCAGAGCCAGCCTGCTCTGCTCCGTAATTAGCACGACTGCCAAACAATGCTTAAAGAAGAAATTATGAAAATTAATTACTCAGAATTACCGTACGCGCCAAGCAGAACGTTTCCAAAGCTTCAGCACTTGAGCCATTTCAGTTTGCACCAAACCCACAAAAACAGAAGTGCCCAACATGGGTGGGGGTGGGGAAGGGCTTCCCAGGGACGAGCCATAACCCCAGCACACCCCTGAGCCAACAATCCCAGCACAAGTGTCCCAGGTTGTAAAATCCAGCACTTTTATGGAAACTGACCAATAAAATCCCCTAAATAGCAATTTCTGACCCACAAACTGCAGACAAGCCAGTTTGAAACTGGTACCTTCAAAGCATCGTTATCACAACAAGCAGAGGAGCAATGCCCACAATGGAAGTTCATACTCAAAACTGACTTACATTTGATAAGTGCTGACAATACAGAGATCAGACAGTGAAAGACCAGCAGGTGGGTTTGGTGCCACCTTCCCCCTCATCCCCTGCAGCCCAAGGCTGGCTGTGGCCAGAGCTCACCCTGCTCTCCCACACCATGCCCTGTGCCAGCCTTGGGAACTGCCTGGGGATGGAGCTCCGTGAAGAGAGGGAGCTGCTGCCAAACCCAGCCCTCAGACAGTTCTGAGCTCCAGCAAAGACAAAATGCAATCCCACAACCCCCAGCCAAGGCCTGCTCATTCAGCAGGCACGCAACTGGAGATTACCAGGCTGTCAGGGTCACCAGCTGCCTCAGCTGAAGTTCCCTAAAAGAGCAAACCCCTTCTCTTCGGATGAAGCAACACTTCAAGTAACTGTTTTTGAAATGCCAAGGCCACAGGTAAGATTTTCCATCCCTCACCACGAGCACTTCAACAGTCTCATGCCACGAGGACTGGAGGGGGTGCTGGGGGGGCTGGAGGGGGTGCTGGGGGGCTGGAGGGGGTGCTGGAGGGGCTGGGGGGCTGGAGGCAGTGCTGGGTGATGCCTGGACACCTCAGCTGATGTGTTCTGGCACCCCCAGCACTGCAGCTGCATATTTACATATGCAATGACCCAGATTTGCATTTGCTATCACAACCTATCAGACCTAATTAAAGTAACAGAGCTTTCCTGGAAGGAGAGGATGTTTGATAGCAGCACAAACCAGGAATCCTCCTCAGGTTACACCAAGCATACCGGACTGGAGAGCTCCCTGTTGATCACAGGCCATTTTGCCTTGTGTTTAAACTCACCCTTCCCTTATGCTTTGCTGTACTTAAAGGGAAGCAGGAAACTGCCAAAAACCGTTATAAGGACACAAAAAATACCTCAGAAACACCTTCCTTCTCAGAGTTCCATCCCTATAATCTGGCCTTATGCACATCTCACCTATTTCACAACTGCTGACATGGGGAACCCCACTGTTCTCACACTCTTCTACAATTAACCACTACAGTTTTTCATAAAGCTGTCAAAGAACCAACCCCTATTCATTCCCCCAACCCACGATCCTTATTTCTGTAAAACTCAGAGTTTTCCTGTACATAAATTAAGTGTAAAATTAGAAAGCACCACCACCTTCAAACCTGTCCATCAAAACCACAGTTTCTCATTTTCAGGACTGATTCAGGCCAAGGTTTGCATGAGTGCAGCAACACTGAACCTCTGGCTCTGCAGATCAGGTCTCAAGGTCCTCCAATGATGGAGCTTGAATTAAAAAAAAAAATTAAAAAGAAAAAAAAGGGGATTAAAAACCCAAACCAAAAGAGCTCCAACCACTGGACATTGTGAAAATGGGGCTGTTTGCACATTTCTGTTCCCAGGGCAGATGTAGGAAGGGAAAGAAATTGTTTTGAGACAAAAACTGTTCTCTTCATCCACACAGTGAAAAGGCTCATTCTTTTCCTGCTCCATAAAAAAAGAAATAAAAAGCCAAAGATCAAAGTCAATTAATTCCTCATTCGAATAAAAAGGCCATTCATTTTTAAGCAGAAATGCAGAGATTATTCCAAGAACAAGCTCTTCTGGGCATCTCCTCTGGCAGAAATGTGCTCTGTGAGATGGAATCACTGATGCCAGAGCCCACATTCCAAAGCTGGCAAGAGCTGGAACAGCAGCCCTTGTCACGGTACTTGAGGGAGAACTTTGCCAGGCTTTTAGCCTCAAATTTTGAGGTATTACAAGAATTTCTGCAAAATACAATTAGTAAGGTCTTGTAACACTAAAAAAATCCTCTGGCACCAGAGGCAGCTGCACAGACTGTGCATGAGGAACACAACCAGGCCACTCTTCACCCCTGGACAGTTGCACAGCTCACAGTTTGTATTTTGGGATAAGGAAGAATAAGAAAAACCTGCTCTGTAGAAAGACTCTCAACCTCCAGAACAACCAGCATGTGGCCAATAAATTCACCTCTTTGTAGTGACTTAATATCCAGGGAAAACCTGAACACCCCAAGAGAACTGTGGGAGCAGCTCTGCCTGCAGCCCCAGCCCCTCCTTTGGGGCCAGAAGTGTCCTGGGAACAAACCCCAAACTGTTCAAGATGGGTTAACCAACAGTTAAAAAGTCAGACACCACAGTCTTCAGATGCCAATAAAAGCATCTTTCCTGTAGAGCCATGAAATGAAATATTCTTTAGAAGAGTAAAAATGTACTCGCCCAATTAATTTTCTGAAATCTCATTAAAAAATTTAGCCCGACTAAGTCATACACTTCTGACCTGAATTTTAATTATCTTTACGCTGGATATAAGTTTTTTTCTGATATTTGCAATGCATCATTAATTTTCAGGGAATGGCTTCCTTGCTTCTAAAGTGCATACTTCATCTGAATGACATTTACTGTAAGTAATTTCACCTTTAAAAGACATCTGCAGCAGGACTGGGGGAGCTTCAGCCCCTCCACTACAACACACACATCTCATAAGCAATGATTTACTATCAGCATCAGTGTTCCAAACCTTTTTAGTGTCCCAAATTACACACCTGCCTCCATTCAATAATGCCTACCTGAAAAGAATTTTGCATACTTTGAGGTTGGAATTCCAGTGTGAATTCATGAGAACACATTAGAACAGATTGATTAAAGAAAGAACTTCTAAGCTCACAAGAGACGAGGAAACTTTTAAAATATGGATTACCCTTCAAACAGGTAGCCAAGTAATTATTGAAGAATACAGCAGGTTTTTCAATTTGAGCTTCAAAACTAGACTACAGAGTCACCATAAAATATCCTTCACCTCACCTGGTACCTGGAATTTAAAGTTTGCTGAAGAACTTGGCTTGAATTTCAAAGTTTGGCCACCCCTGCCAGCAGTTATTTGTACTAGAGCATGACAAGGAAAGAGAGAAATACAGCTTGAAATAATGGAAATAACCTCTTAGCAGCTCTGCTAAGAGTATATAAAAGGGTTGTTTAAAAGTGAGTTATTGTGTTTATTTAGTATGAAAACTAAGTGAAAAATTACAGCTCCATATTTTTATATCACTGATTTACTCCTAAATAACTTTTATTGCTTACTGCTGTAAACACTAAGTAATTTGGAGGCTTATATAATTGACACTTTCACTCTGGAACACTGCTGGAAAATGTTCCTCCTCTTGATGACCAACTTCATTGGGGTCACACTGGGCAGGTAAGGGAGGCAGAGGCCAAAACTGTGATTTTATTGGGCCCTTTTTTATGGTTTTGGGCTTGTTTTTGTATCATAGAAAACTTCTCAATATCCAGCATCACTCAGAAGTTTCATCTCATTAACTAAACTACAGCAGTTACAGGCAGAAAGAAAAGCCTGACAGTCTTGTGCTCTGCACTGAAGAGCTGTAAAGCAGAAATAACATCTCTAACATGGTAAGGCAAGTTTGGTCCATTTTCTCTCCCCAAACCTTCCTGCCTCCCGCAAGCTGTTACACACCATGGCTGCAATCCTTGTATCTCCAGAGGAAAGAAATGATGTCATTTTGAATTATTCCAGGTAAAAGGTACCAGAGATTTGAAAATTACATATAATTATACTTCTGAAAAATGGCAAATCTGAAATAAGTAATCAGCACTCAGACCACGCCCCCAAAGGAAGCCTGCCCTCTAAACAGTATGATTTTGTAAGATGCATTTTGCCAGCTCTCTAGTAGGCTGTATCTTTCTGTTCTTCAGCTTTTGTTATGTTATTTTGACAGCAAAGCCAAAGAAAGTCTTGCTGCAATTCTAATCCCAGATGAGCTCATTCTCAGAAGAGTTAATAGAGCCCTCCATTAACACAACTTGGGTACTGCCAGAGTTGAGGGGAGGTTTCACTGAACAATGACCATACAGCAAAATGAGCCCACTCAGCATCAGCATCACAGCAGAACATAGATTATTAGCTACTAATTACACTTAACTATGTCATTACAAATTCTAACATGTGCTCCAAGATGCCATGAACGTATCTGCTGCACAGGAACACTTCCTAATCTTGTTCATGAAATAATTACAGGGGCACTATCCTGCCAAATGAGGCAGTAATTAACCCTAATTGCTCAAAATGCAACTGGCTAATTCTAGGAGATTAATCAAGGGGATTCGATTATTATTAAATGACTTAATATGACAAATTGCTGCATTAGGAGAGGGGGCTTTGCTCCACTGCACGGTCCTTTCCCAGCAGCGCTGCCCAGGATACAGGCACAGTTGCATTCTGTGAGCAGGCAACTCCCTGTCTTTGCAAAGCCCACCCTGGGCAGTGTCAGAGCCTTCCCAACAACCAGCTCTGGTTCAGGGAACCTGGATCAGCCTGGACTGCTGGTTGGGAATGACAAATGCACAGCCCCAGCCCCCTCCCCGCAGAGCCACCGCACCGCGGGCACGACGCTCGGCTACCTGACAGGCTGCTCCTTGAAACAACACCCAGGGAACACTGAACTGCTCTGGCAAACAAACAGGCTGGAAAAGGCAAACAGCCACAGCCCACAAAATCCACGTCTCCCCAGGACACAGCGTGGGGGTTCATCCCGGGTTTAGCCCCCCTCTGCTGAGAGCTGAGCTGCTACACTGAAACTTCCTAATGGTGTGGACAAAACACATTGTGGGATGGGTTCCAGACTCAGAGAGCCCACAGTCCATGTAGGATGAGCTTTTTGTTTGGTAATTACCCCTTTGGCATTTATTACTAAACTATAAAAGGAGATAAAATACATTTATTCACTTACACAATCATCTGCTTTACTTTGGCCTTTTCTTCAAAGAATCAAAGACAAGAGAAAGCCAACACAGTACATTGTTTTCATAAAGCTGATTTTAAAATACTTGCTCTAAGCAAAAATCAAACTATTCCCTTTTTCTCTTATTATCATCAAAAAACCTGGGTTCAGGAAGCTCTGGCTGGCTGGCAGAATCCCAAACTGGATACACCCTAAATCTGCTGTAACTGCACTAGAAATAAAGGAGGGGGTAAAAATGAGGTTAAATGCTAATAAATTATGGACCTTCACAGAAGCGAGGGGAGAAAACAAAGGGGGAGAAAGCCTGGAGACACACACGCTCACCTGAGGATCCTGCTGGAACTCCTGCCCCGGCAGCTTGCACAGAGGGTTGTTCTGGTCCCCTAGATGATGTGGGTGGTTGTGCTGCCCTTCCATGGTATCATACCAAACTCTGCCTCACTGTTCTGCTGCAGGGAAACAGAGGGGAGAGAGAAGTCTCATCACTGCCTGTCGGGCGCAGAAAGCAAGAAACTCTTCCCACTGCCTACAAGAGGTTGCTCAGGGCAGCAAGAGCTGAGTCCTCCCCTCCCTCCCTCCCAGTAACTCACACACCCCTCCGAGGCAGAGCCACCCTCACCCCCAGGGACTGCCAAACAAGAGTGCCAGAATTCAAACACTGCTGCTATTGCCCCACAAGAAAATAAAGAGCAGGAAATGGGTTTATTGCTCAGGGGTGTCACCTACTAAAGCTCTGCTTTTATACCAGAGGCTCCTCTCACCTTCCCAGGGCTATGCAACGTTGAAGTGTCCTATGAACTTCCTACCTTACATTACACTGCTGGAATTATCCTAATTATTTTATTATTCAAGATTTGGAGAAAGGCTGTTTACTTGAGGGGATAATGTACCACATGTTCTCTCTTCCATGCCCACAGGCACAGAGCAAACCCTGCAGGCCACTGACACATGGTTCCTCACCACAGAGCTCCACAGGAGTCCAGACACCTCCCATTCACAGCCCTGACTGAGGGCACGTCCAGACAGTGCTGGGTGAAGTGTCCCTCGTCCAACAGGGATCCAACTGTGCATCCACTGTGTCCTGCCTTGGAAAGGGCTGGAGCTCCACACAAGGACAGGGATTTACTTCTGAGTGTGAGAACCTGAGTCCCCTGATCAGCCACAGGTCTGGGACACTCCTCACAGACCCATAACTCTGCAGCTGCTCAAGGTACAATTCCTTACTGTGGGGCCTGGACAGCCCAGGAGATCCCACGTGCCACGAGGAGTACGGGAACAGGGCAGGATTTGGGTTGGGGCACTGTTTGTTTAAAGCCCTAACCCAGCCCAGCTGGAGGCAGAGGAGGGAGGAGGAACAGAATAGCAGCTTTGGAAAAAGATCCAGCCCAGCTCACATGACACAGCCCTGACACCTCCAGGACAGCGTGTCCTGCTCCAGGCTGTCAGCTCGGCTATTCTGGGCTGCTGGCACAGCCAGGGGACAGTGAAGGGGGATCCCCAGCAAGGGGCTTCACAGGGCCACAAAACACCACAGAGGCACTCACTTCATCATGTCAAAAAAGGTACAAGGTACACCCTTAACACTGGCACATTTTAATTTACATTGTCCTAGCTCTGCATTTTTCCTTCTCAAGTGACAGAGTCTTTTATTCCTGCTTCTGAATTTCATACGAAGCTTTGCAGAGCCAAACATTTTCAGACTGAGTCTTGAGCATGACTGTAAATTAAAAAATTTTTAAAATGGCAGGAAGCATTACATGTCTTTCCAGAAAGCAAGTAAAAGAACAGGGTCATCACCATGGGAAGTATGACCAAAGCCCCTGTGGGATGAGCAGCCTCTTCTCCCAAACTACTGCCACCCTTCTGCGGTGCAGTTATTACTGCACTCAGTGGCAGTGCTCCCAGGTAACCTGGAGTTCTTCCAAAGCCAGGGGAAACAAAAGCCCTCTCGTGCAGCCAGCTCCCTTGCCACATCCCAGGCTGCAACTCCTCTCTGGGTACCTGCGTGTCCTCACACCCCCATCCCGTCCATCTGACGCCTCATCAGCAGAAAGCAAACCACAACCCCCCCAACCCGTGGGTACCTTGCAGGTACCTGGCAGGTGGGATTCTCAGGGCAGAACAGCCCAGGGCACTCGGGAGCAAAGGCCAGGATCATTAGTTACGAGACACTCATTAAGGAGCAGAACCTCATCAGCATCTTGGCATCCAGTCTGAGCCGCGCCGTGCCCCGGGTGCCGCTCCGCGCTGGAACAGCTGTGCCCAGCCTGGCTGGCTATCACCATGTGTCTCGGGATGCCTCCAACTGCACTGCAGGCCAAATGATTTGCTCCCAGATGTATAATCAACATGACAGGACCGTGCACCTCTCAAGCAGGCGGCAAAGCAGCAGTTTGTGCTCAGTGTTACAACCGTTTTCTGTACCAGCACTTTTCACCTCCTGCAAGACACACCAGCTGCTCTGCGTGCCCAGCGTTCAGCTCTGCTGCTGCCCACCACACACACACACACATATAAATGTGCTTTTCCACTCAGCTGCTGTATCCTTCTCACAGGGACTTAGAGGGGGAGCCAAGCAGCTCTGTTTGGGTACCTTGAGTAAAACAAAACAAACCAGCAAGCCTTAGTAGTTCCAGAAATCCACAAGTTGTTTAAACACAGTCAAGTACATTAAACTACTGCACAAATTTCCATCTTTCAACATCCACACAGAATCAGCAGTGACTAAAGCCCAGCAGTGCACCCCAAGAGCTCCCAGGTCGCTCTCCCTCCGCAGGGATGTGCTGCCATGGGAGCTCCCCCGTCCCCAGAGCCATCAGGATGCTGCTCACTGCAGGCTCCGCAGAGGCTGGGGCAGAGCAAACTGCTTCACAGCATAAACACAACCACAGCACTAACACTGGCTTCCTCTCCACTGCCCAGTAATATTCTTCCTCTTCCTTGCTCATAAAATAAATCTGCCAGGATACTCCACGAGATTACCTATATATTTAAATGATGAGCTTGGCTCATGATTACATCCTCACTGTGGTTCAGGGCACGTGCTGTGGGGAAGGCAGCCCAATCCTAGGAGAGTATTATTTCCGAGTGACTTTTATTGTCCATTATCTTACACCATTTCTGTCACAGCCACGATGCCTGGTAGGAATAGTTCACAACAGAAATATCTTTGTCGTTAGTATTCTCGTTGCAATTTAGTCAGATCAACCTTTAAATCTCATCCATCACACTGAAGAGCTCTGGCAAGGCAAGCACAGTAATATATGCTTCCATGCAAACCCTAATTACAGGCTAGGTTAAAAAGCCCACCCTGTTCCTTCTGCAGTGCAAGGTGACAGGAAATCCTGAGCATCCCTTGGTTTCTCACTCTCCCTTTTTGCTGGTGGAGTGCATAACCCGTTCATTACAGCAGACTGGTTCTGTCTGGCACATGACAAACTTACTTGAACCCAACAATTAAACTTCTGACAGCGTTTCCAAAAGCAGAGAGTATTTACTGTAAATGCCTGACAATTTTTTTCCTCTCTGCTCGTCTCTCTCAACAGTCACCTTATGATGACTGGAAATTACCATAAGCAAATAGCAGTCTAACATCCAAAAAACCCCTCTTGTTAATGTGAAATACACACCTGCCAACACTGAAAGAATATGAATATGAATGTTAAAGGAAACAACATGAGGAATGGCACTGAAATGCTTGAGACAGGAGAGAACGCTGCAAGAGCACACTTAAAGAATTTCTACTTATATAAATATATATATATAGGAAGAATTTAAATAAAGAGTTAAAGAATATGAGTCAGCAAAAAATTGTTCAGCAGTTAATTAACAGCACAAACTGTTAAACAGAGTGCAGATAAATCACCAGTAAACACCTTCAGAATTTTAGGCTTAGAATCGAGGTGAAACTGTACCTACATACACAGACATCCCACAGTGTGAGCACCTGCCATTTGAGCCCGAGGAGGACCGGGGTGTTCAGAACAACCCCCCGTCAGGGCAGTGTTTCAGCCACCCCTCACTTGCAGCAGGGCTGGGATTCCCTGGGAGGGGGTGCAGACAGGTTTCTGTCAGGACTGTGCACACAGAGCCCCAGCAGCCAGGCAGGGCCGGGCTCTCCCAGGCCCCGAACACAAGCACGCTGCGGTGAAGGGGCTGAAAAGCCCTAGAGCTTTTCATACCATGTCACCAACTGATAGTCACTAAGCAAATGCTGTGACAGACACTGGAATTCACTGTTCCATACCTAGGAGCAAAATGACATTAAGTCAACTATTCAAAGCTGTTTGGAGCCATCTCACTGTGGATGTCAATAAAACAAATGCTTCCTGCCAATAATCCACTGTCTGTGTCAGACTTCCCTCGCTGCTTCCAATCACTCCCTACACCCAGCCTCGATCTACTCCCATTCTAAACAAGCAAGTTATAATTCCTAATACTGTGTCTTCTAGTCTGGGGGAAAATCTAGTGAAATGGCCTGAAAATGGCAGGTGTGGCACAGTGTTCTCCCCTCCCCAACTGTATCACACTGTCTGAAGATGCTCCCTGAGTTTATACAATACTGTGGAGAGAATGTTTCAAACGCCCATTTCTCACCACCAACCAGGAAGGCAGGTAATTTACTTTAGAACCAGACTATTCTGGTTTTAAAGTTTTAATCTGAGTTAAGGGTTGGGTTTTGTTTGGAGGCATTTCTTCTGTGTTGTAGTATCAGCTCCCCACAACTTGGTCCTAAATCAAAACACAACTGTCTGTGTAAGTCTCCTGAACACACTTCAGATGCTCTGTAGCTCGATCCATCCGTTACAAGGGATGGTTTCACTGGGCTCCTATTAAACAGTCCCAGGATCAGTGCCAAGAGTCCTTGGTGATTTATATTTATGACTAAATAATCAATGTGATATAAGGTAAACGTTCCTTTTCACCAGCCTAATGGGACTATTCCTACCTCTCATTTCACTGCATGGAATTTCCTACTGCAACATCCCATGTAAATATTTATGTGTGATGTGTAAACATCAAATCCATCCAAAACTGAGGATGGACAGCAGTCAGCACCACTTGAAGTGACAAGAGTTCTTTTGCAGAGAGATAATACCCTGACCATGGTACAGCAAAGGCAGGTTGCATTTTTCCCCTAGTTTCAACTAGTTTTCACTTACATATGTTTCAGATAAAGAAGCCAACATACCTTAATTTATATTCTCCTAGTTGCAATTTTGAGCCCTCTGAAAGATTCACTATATTCATTTTTACAACCTTTGAACCATTGGAGACAGACCTTTCGGGCCACCACTGCTGCTAACGAAACACATGTTAAAAATAAACACATACTAAATCTACCTGGAATTTTACTGTATTGCTTACCAAGCATGCAGCAACATGCTCACATTTTAATTTATAATGTAATAAAGCTTTCCAACATGAAGCCAAATTATTTAAGAACATTTCTGTTATCCTCCTTGGAATTCATTCGTTTCTGATGAAGGAAAGATTAAATATAGGCTGGAAATATATTCATAACGTATATGTTCACAGAAACTGCCAGACATTTCCACCTCATTAAATCATAACTGAAATAGGTCCCATCCCATGCAGCTCTGGAACACACACTGTACCAGTCCTGGCAGCTCCAGCCAGGTTGGCTGGTGGCTCCCGGCACAGAGCGAGGTGACAACCCACACCAGCCCCGAGGAGCCCTCTGACAAAGAGGTGCCAAAACTCCAGCTGTCGGGCAGGCTGGTTGTTCCCCAGCTCTGGTGAAACCCCCCAGTTTAAGCCAGTCCCTAAAATAAGTCTCCAGCAGACACAAGCAGGAATGCACAGCTCGTTCCTGTCACACACCTTTTGTAACCAGCCGTCTCACACAGGAGCACAGGCAAACAGACCGTCCTCAGCCACTGAGACAAAACCTGATGTGACATCCAAAGTATAAAAAAGATCTAAATAAGCTCTGCTGTTACAACCCCAAACCCCAAGTGTGGGATCTGTTCAGCATGGCCTGTTCTCAGAAAGCTTAACAAACACACGACCTTAAACCCTAACAAAGTTTTCTCTAAATATTTATATACATACGTGATTGGAAACACCACCACTCAGCACGGATAAATACCTTGTAATTAGCACACTTCCAAGCACTCGAGAAATATTAGGCAAACCTCACAAAGATACTTCTGAAATATTGCTGTAATCTCCCAAATGTTCAAGGAAAGCTCAGGCACATCAAAGTACAAGATGGGCTCAAAATCCATGAACCTGCTGCAACCAACCCTGCTCGTGCAGCTTCTCTCTACAGCCCATAGTGTGAGTCTTTAATAGACACCAGACCCGTCTCAAATCCAGGGAAAGGGAACGGAGCAAGACACAGACGCATCCACCCAGCTTCAAAACATCAGGACGACAGCTTGAAGTATTTACATTTCCCATAATCAGAAGGAAGAGGAAATGATGCTGAGAATCGTGCAGCCCAGCCAATCCAAAGATCCATGTGATCCAAATCCAAAGGCAACTTCAAAGCCGCCCCATAAAACCCTCTGCAGACCTTGCAGGCACCAGATGCTGGCACTGCAGGAAGAGCTTGCACAGCATCTGGATCCTGCAGGGAACAGCCAAACGGAAGCACAAGCTCTTCCCCGCGCAAAAGGATTTCACGTTTTTCTACTCACAAAAATAGCTACGTTAGAAATAGGTTTGTGTTTTTTTCCGCCCAAAAATATGCTAAATAAAGCTATTATCAATATTGCTCCTAAATAAAAGTCAGCTTCTCTGCACGTCCCTGAGCACCCAGAACTAACAGCACCAGTTCTCCGAATACTAATGCAGCTCTGTGGTTCATCCCCCCACTTCTGCACCCCTGATGCAACATCTCCATCTCCCCTCCTGCATGGGCACAGTTGGCCTTAAAGAACAAGAATGATTCACCAGCACCTTGCAGATCAGGGCCACGGGGTAAAACAAAGAGGATCTGTTCTTTATAACGTCTGGAGAGCTACTTTTACTACTTATTTTTGATGACAGACAGGGTTAATGAAGTTCTTGCAGAGAACTCTCCCTTTCCTGGGCTAAATGCCCAAATTCTTTCAGGATTCACAAGACTTGTCTATTTAAATTGGGTCCAATTTTTTTTCCCCTACAGAAAGGTCTGCACAGAATGTTCTGAAGAGAAGCTGGGAATTAACCTTTCAAGAAAATTATACAGAGCTTGCACATTTAGTTATAAGAGACAAATCACATTTCACACTGTATTCTGCCCTCTATAACTATCTTCTATTACTCTAATAAGCTTCAGGGTTGAAGCACAAACTCAGTAGTATCAGATTATTAAAACCCAAAAGCTTACTCATGGAACCAAAAGGCTTCTCTCCTGCCCACCCTGCATCCTTTCCCTACCCCCCGACTGCCAAGACCCCACACTGCTCTCACACTGATGCTGTGCTGTTAGAACAGGACTTCACCTGTTTGGGGGAGCTGGGAAAAGTCCATTTTGCTTCCCAAGACAGCTCTGCTCTCCCCCCAGCTGCCTTTCCCACTCCCCCAGCCCTGCTCAGCACGTGGGCACTGCTGGGGCTGGGCTGTTTCTCACACACAGGAACAGCACACGGGCACGGGGAGGCCAAGGAGTCACCACAGCCCCTGTGGGGGACACACAAACCCCAGTGAGTCACAGAGTAAGTTACTGCATACCTTAACATACAAAGAGCTATGAGCAAACACAGGTAGAGAACCATCCCAACACTGTTTACCCTTGGATGGTAAAGTTCTTACATCTGACATAACGTTATAAATTGAGTAATTGACCCACAAGGAAGTAAAGAGCTCAAGGGAGTTAAAAATTACCCTATAAATACCATAAAGATTAACAGATTTGTAATACCCACCCAAGCAGCGCTTACTCTAAGTGGAATGATTATGAAAGCACAGCAAGAATATTTACTCCACGGCCCTGAGCTCAGTATATACAGACTCCACAAAAGGCAGTGCTGGTTCTTAATACACTGACAGCTGAGAGTCACCACTTAGGTTTCCCAACTGATTAAAGGGTAACACAGACACATAGTTGTGACTTATTTGCTTCCTTGGAATACACTCATATATATTTAAAACCTTTTGAAGGTTGCTTGGTGGTTCTCTGTTCCACTTTTACATTTTTGAGGCTCATTTTTTATGACTCTGACAGAAGAGCTGACGTAACACCAACAGCACAAAGAATGAAAGCAGAAAGTCCATGAATGAAAGAGGAAGAAATTTTTGTGTTCATGTTTGATATGTGTTCTACCCTGAGCTCCTTCTCTTGTCACAGTAATGACACACATTTGCCCCAAGAACCAGAGCCACCACAAACCCTCCAAGACAGGCCTGACATTCAGAGTGCTCCTATGCAGGAAACAAAATGTTCCAACAAGGACAAAACCCACACCTGCTCAGCATGGCAGCAACAAGTGTCCACAAGGTTAAGAACAGGACAAGACACTTCAAGTGAAATTCCTGAAAGGATTGTATTGAATGTACTGTGAAGTTGCAATCCATGCTGCAGGTCAACATTCCCCAATTATTGCACCATCTGCAGCAATTTTCATCTCCAATTCCACATTTAAAACCCACTAACTTTAGGAAAAAGTTACTCTCCCAAGGCAAAGAGGGCAGTTGGCTCTACGGAAAGAGGAAAAATTGGGGCTTGTATTTTGCTGCCACACTGGAGGCAGAAGCCAGGACTGTGTGGGGAGGGAGCCAGCCCAGCCCTGCAGCCAAGCCCTCCCCAGGCCAGGGGACCCTTCCCGCCACGCAGCAAGTGCGCTTCCCACAGCCCCAGACATCGGCAACCCGAGAGCGGGAGCTGTCACCCAGCTCTGCGAAACGAAACACTTGCAAATCCTCCCTGGGGTGTGGAGCAACACCTGCTCCGTCAGCAGGCTGGGCTGGGACGGGGTCACAGCCCCATCAGCGCCCCTTCTGCCCCTGCAGTGCGGGAGCTGCGGGACTGCGACTCACAGACTCGGCCTGGGGGACCACCACGTCAAACAGCCAGGGGTTTTGGGCCCCAGAGGTGGGGGATGCCCTGAAATGAGACCCCCGGCCCTCCTGGGGAAGGTCCCTCAGCTGTGTGCTGGCAGTGCTGAGGGGATGCTGCAGACAGCTGCTCCTGGTGAGAAGAGCTCCTCACGCCCTGCTCAGAGGGGAATCTCTGCCCTTTCTCTGGCAGTGCCACGCTCGGGTTCACTGCCCTGGGTTCTTCAGTGCCGGGGGTTTGAGCTCACACACTCCCACCCCGTCCTGCCACCGCCAACACCGGATCGGGAACTGTCCCTTCCCTCTAAGCAGGAGGCTCATCTCCCAAAGGGCTTTCTGGAAAAACATTTCAACTAAACTCCCAACCGATGTTACACAAACAATCCCCCCATCGCTGAATTAAGCCAATGACACCCTACACTGAGAGCAGCCCGTGTGGAGGGGCAGCCACACAAACCCTGCTGAGCCGGCCCCCAGAGGCAGCACAGCAGTCACACCACAGCCCAAACCAGCCAACACTCGGGGAAACAGAAAATAAATTGCCTTCCTGAAAAGCAAACGCATTGATCTGTCTGGGTTGGTGCCCGAGGTCTGGCCAAGGGCAGGGGATGGGCTGACACCTCCTTTGATTCATCATGTCAGGCACAATACAAAGGTCGGAGTCCAGAACTGGAGAACAAAGTTACCCAAAGCCAATAAGCACAAAAACTTTAAGAAATGCCTGGGGACTGTAAAATGCCTGTTAATAGTCCAGAGGGGTTAAAAAAAAAGATAGAAAGGAAACCACCATAAGGGGAAAAGCTGGATGCCAGCAGCAACAACTCTTCCATTTAGAAAGAGCAATCTTCCCACTGCTGCACTTTGAGATCAGGCATGTCATAACTATTTTAATAAGTTTTATAATTGCCATGGTGAATTATCTCATGGAGCAATAAACCAGCACATCCAATTCACAATCTGAAACTTAACTTTGTGCAGTTCTGTGCACAAACTCCACCCCTGCCACACTGAGATCTCAGCAGAAAACACTCAGCCCCAAACCTGCTCTTTTTCTGAGTTCATTGCACCCAGACTCTATTAAAAATGTGGATTAATTGCTTGTTTCCTTGACAGTTTCTAAACGACCTGATTTCCAGTACAAGCACAGGACAGACAAGACCACCTGATCCTCCCAAAACATGGCACACAACAGGAGTCATGGACTACCTGCAAGGCTTTTTTTTCTGCTGAGATGCAGTAAGTAATGCATTCTGACTGCCCAACAAGCATCTGTGAGGTTTCAAGAATGCTTCAGAGCCCGAAATTCCTCGAGTCGCATTCGCTTACACCATTTGGTTTCAAATAGATACGACTCCGCTGTCGCTTCACTTAAAGTGTAACAGGAAACTCAAATTTGACTAAAAGGTTGTATTACATTACTACTGGGTTTATATGGAAACCCTTTTAGGAGCAAGAAGCTAAGGGGAAGGTTTTTTTCCTCTCCCATCTGCGACAGACAGCTGTTCACTGCCTGGAATCTCTGAGAGCAGACACTTAAAGTAGCACCAAGCTGAAGTAAACAATTTAGAAATTTAATTTCTTTAATTGTACCGACACCATAAAACTACTTGCAATTTATTGCATCATGCCATGTAATAAGCCATGTCACAATACTAATACACTGGACACCACAAGTACTTTTTTTAACTGAATTAAAAAAAATACTTTTTTCTGAAATATTTTAAAATGTTAAAAAACAATCCAAGAGAAAGAATTCTCATGCCTGGACAGCAACGGTGCTTACAGTGAGTCCAGATGTTGAAATACTTAGCACAGGTTAGAACTTGAAGTAATCTTGATCCAATCCAATATGTATATAAAAAATAAGGCAAGATAGAAAAAGACCTATTTAACCACAAAAAGGATCTGACAGCACTACAGACTTCTGCATTCAATCCACTATTAAAAATAACTCCCTGTGCTCTTCTGTTTTGAAACAAAGCTTCACTTACAAGCTCTAGAATGGCCACCTGGTCCCACACAGAGAACCTCCTCTGTCCTCCCTGTCCCATATTTCAGCCAGCTAAAGACAGCAGCTCCCAGCCTGGCTGCAGAACACACACACCTCCACACACCCCCAGACCTGCAGGACATTTTTAAAAAGTATTTTATACAGTTTCATTTTCTATGTAATTTAGACACACTGCAGCAATTCCAGCCTGCTGGGAAAAAAAACACTGTGACTTTAAAGTCCTAAAGACCTAAATCTAGACTTTGCATGCAAATTTTTTGGCTTCTGGGTTTTTTTCTTCAAAAGGAAAAATACCACCATCACCTCTCAGTTTGAACACACTCTTCCACCTCCTAGAGACTCTACTTTTTCCTCCGTTTCCCTCTGGAGACACAGCTCTACAGCCAGGGTGGAGTTCACCAGTGGAAGAGACCCTTTCCACGCCATCACACCCAACGTGTCCTCCAAATCACCAGGGAGGGGTCCATGGGGTTCCCCCACACACACAGCCCATCCTGCAACAGGCAAGGACACAGCCTGGGCACACACACACTGTTCTTCCAGCCTGGGAGCACCAGGTGCTGACACACCAAACCCGTGTTCCCCTCAGCCTCAGATAACCTGCACTTATCTCCTGGAGCACCCACAGACCTACAGTGCAAACGCCCACGGAACTTGCTGAGCACTAACATGTGCTGGTACTAAAAGCTGTGCAAAGGCAGGGTGAGCACAATAAACACAGATTTAACAGCATCTAGCAACAGAGAGAGCTCCTTTCAAGGCCTCTGCCTTCAACAGGACAAAGTGTTCGTTCTGCCCATTTGAGATAACCTTTAACTGGTTTTGTGCTGGGAAAGGCCATCCTGTCCTGCCCTGTCCAGTCCAGGAGTGCAGCACAGACACGTGTGAGCTCCTCTGCCCGTGCCTGTCCTGGAACCAGGGCCACAGTGGGTCATCCTTTTCTTGCCAAATGCCACAAACCACCCAGTCAAGCACCTGGAGAGGTCCACACTGAGTTAGTCACCGTGCTCCCATAAAAGGTAAAACAACTGGCTGAGTGAGTTTACCACAGAAATGCAGGAGTGTGTGTCATGGGCAGAATGGCTGTTCATGACTTCCTTAATCACAGTTCTGTGTCAAACCATAGAGAACCGTGAGCACTGTCTGTTTGTACAAGGGTTGAGCTGTAGCAAAACTGTGGGAGTTGCAATTAGAAGCACAATCATTCAGTGGTGAAGATAGCCCAGCTTCTAGAATGAAGTTCCATGCACTTATGGTTCTCATTTGCTGGAGATCACTATGAACAACCTCTTCTGCAACAAGAACACCTAAGAAAAGCGAATTAGAGTGACAAAAGCTAAAGCACAAGTTGGGCTGTTAAATTCATTTTCCGTAAGGACTGGATCCCAACTAGGCTCTCATTTAGGACAGAGTAAAAGCCCTACAAGCCCAAATGGTCTCACTGATTCCCACTTTTGTAATTTCATTTGTGAAATCTTCCTCTGCTCCTCCAGGACTGTCCATTTTCCTGCTTTAAATTCGACTGAACACATTTGATTTCTCCCTCCTGCCCCAGCTTGGGCTGCAGCAGTGCCGGGGGCTGGTCTGTACTGCCAGCTTGGTGTGGGGATACATTTCTCTTAGGCTTGAGGTTAAATATATTTGGCACCGTGTACAGGAGGAGAAGATGTTAAAATACATCCACTAATTAGTCTTTTACACACCTAGAAAGCTGCAGGTGCACAGGAGGGGGACTTGCTGGTAACCACCCCATTTTACAGCTAAGAGGGCAGAGCAGGAGGAAAACCCACGTGGGCATTTCTGGCTCCTATCCCTGTACAAACAAAAAAAATGGGGGGTATTTTTTACTCTGAGAAAGCAACAGCTCATTCAGTACACAGAAAACTCTTTCAAGTCATTGCCAGAGGCCTTCAGACCAACAGGTAGGAGTGAATAAAGCCCAAAAGCACAGGGCAGGAGAAATCTCAGAATCCCCCTGTTTTCTCCAGTACAGACTCCATTACTACATGAAATGAGAAAAGTCAGTGTAGGCTCAGTATTTTCAACGTACATTTCAGTGTTATAGATTGACATAAAACTTTCTGGGCAGGATCACAGAAGGCAAGTACAACCAAAAAAACCTGTTTCCCAGAATGGGCTCAGAGTCCAAGTTATTCATCTTCACCTGCTCTACACCCAGCAAAATGAACAGTGAAGAATTTGAAAAGGTACATTAAAACTCACATTCCAGTTATGCCTGTTCTCTCTCATAAAACACCTATTTGCCAAGAAACAGAATTCCAGAGGAAGGAGGGGAAAACGAAACAAGCAGAAGCGTCTTATACATCACAGGTGTTAGGAAAGCAAAAGGTTGGCTCTGCTCTGACAATTCCTTTGGGGTGACAGCAGTCACTCATGCTCCGTCTAGAAATCTCACTTCTCACAGAAAATGCTCTTTTTCCATCATAATAAAAGTTCCTCACAGCCCCTTTTTTTTTTTTTAGGTCTCTAAGGCTCAGAGCCAGGGGCAGCAACACCCTTATCTAAAAGGAGTTCCTTCTTTTTTTGTTGTTGCTTAACAGAATATGACTGTCACAAAAAACGTCGACAGGAAAAAAATAACAGTGGAAAGAGTTTGACGCAATGTCAAGAGACGTCTCAAATGTAAAAGCTGCAGAAATGCTGCAGAAGTTAAACGGTTACTTACAGTGATTCACAAAAAATGAACTTTAAAAGGAGACACAGAACTGACAGCAAGACAGTCACAATGTGTCAGGAACTCGCATCACTGGACTTGTAATTGCTACAATATTTCCTACCAAACTACTTCTCCTCCAATAACGCCATAGGCAATCACCATAGGCAGAGAGATTCCATGTGTGTGAACAGGCAGACAAACAGATGGGCTCAGAGATCCACCGCTACTCTAAACAAGCATAAATCACACTTTGGAGGGAGGCACATGTTGGGGGGGAAAATCTGGTATTTCCTAGTTCAGCTCTAACATGTGCTCTCCCCAGAGCCATGTGTGCAATCCCCGCAGCGCTGGGGTCACCCCGCAGCTCCCACCTCTCGAGGCAGGGCAGGGACCAGGGGACCGCCGGGAGCTGCGGGCTCAGGAGAATCCTGCGAGAGGCAGCCGGGCAGGGCTCGGGGCCTCCCGGGGGTCTCTCTCCGAGGACACGAACCGGGGCCCGGCACATCCCGGGCTGCGGGGGCGGCCCGGCGGGGCGCGGGTGCTCGGAGAGGCGAAAATGGAACAAACCCCCCAAAGCTCCCCAAAGCCTCCGAGCGACGCCGACCCGCGCCAACGCCCGCGTCCGCACCGCGGTCCCAACTCTGCCCGAGCGGCCGGGCCGGCGGATCCCCGTCCGGCGGGAGCGGGGCCGTGCCCGGCCCTGCCCGCCCCCGCCCGGGCCCGTGCGGGCCCCGCGGCCCGGACCCCCCGCTCCCGCCCGGGGC
>JAWWES010000038.1:1093541-1127445 GCA_035583135.1 Lophotriccus pileatus
CTTCCCCTATCCCAGGTTGCTCCAAGCCCCGTCCAACCTGGCCTTGGGCACTTCCAGGGATGGGGCAGCCACAGCTTCTCTGGCCAACCTGTGCCAGGGCCTCACCACCCTCACAGCCAAGAATTTCCTTCTAAGATCTGATCTAAATCTCTCCTCTTTCAGTTTAAACCCATTCTCCCTTATCCTATCACTGTCTGCTCCTGTAGCTCACCCACCAGATGACTGCCAGGGGGACAGGTCACAGATGGGACCAAGAAAGGGGCATCAGCAGCAGGTCTGCTGGTGACCTCTTGGCATCTTCACCTGCAGGTCCTTGGCTTTCCCTGTACAATGGGAAGGTAAGTTCCATGCAAGAGCCTGGCCATGGCACAGGGCCTGGCAGAGAAAGAGCCCTGTGAGCCAAATGCAAGTCACCAGCTTTAAACACTCGTGCTGCCCAGCACTCCCCACCCAAGGCGTGGGAACCTTTCACTTTCTCCAATAAACTGGACTTTTTTTCTTCGTACTTCTCTGAAAAGTATAGACTTTTCAACTTGAAACCTCACAGCAAACAAGCTGAGGGAAAAAAAAAAAAAGAAGTAGTGGCCAGTGGTTGGATCAAACCAGTAACAGCAAAATTAGGAGCTGACTGATTTTACAGGCTCTCTTATCAGTCAGTCACAGTCTGGCCCAATCCTGACAAGCTCCTTGAAGAGCTGCACCTTGTGCAATAGCTTAGTCATCATCTTCCTTGACAGCCACACACTTGCAAACAGATTACGAGTCCACTCACACTTTCCCATGAAAATTTTTCCCCTCCACCCTGCCACAAGCAGCACCAGAGCAGTGGTGCCAGCCCAGAGCAGAGAGCCTGTCCCTTGCAGGGCAGGAGATAATGCTTTTATCTCCCAGACTCAACAACTTCCTTCCTGCGGTAGCAGGCAGACAAAAGACACCTCTTCACACCACAGACAGGAATGAGATGTACTACAATTTGTCACAACCCTGAAATAAAATACCCTGCTTACCGTTTTCAGCCCATACGGGAGGGTGTAAAGCAGAGTTAAGCCAGCATTTCTTCTACGAGAAACTCTTGCAGGGTGGGATTTGGAAGCGAAAGAATAAGGAGCCCAAAATAACTCGGTTTGGGTTTACATTGCTCTGGCAGCTAAACAAAAGTTGATAACGCTGGACCGAGGTACTTCCCCTCCGCAGGATGAGAGCTGGATTGTTTTTTGGAAGGACCATGAAACACAGGCATTAATATACCAGGCTTTAAGAGCCTTCAGCACCCACATAATTCTGAACTCCAGCTTTACTTTCCCCTGGGTCACTCGACACACGCTCGCCGAGCTCTGACACCGGGCAGGCAGGCTGAGAAGGTCAGCTCTTCAATTAATAGGTGCGATCCCAAAACCAGAACTCGTGTTTTGCCGCGTAACATCAACACGCCCCTTCCCAGAAAGAGCCCTCCCTGATGCTCCATTAGTCATTCAACTACAACTTGAAGGAAACCAGGAGTTCTTGCTCTATTTCCTCAACTTTACAGCATGAAAGGGCTTAGAGATGTTTCCTGCAGCGGCTGCTCTCCAGCACAGCAGTGATTCGCAGGATTGCCTGGCTGCAAGGGAGACCCAGACAGGGAAGCCAGGAGGGAGGGTGTCCAATGGGAAAGAGAAAAAAAAACCTGCAAGAAGCGCTGCTTTCTGGGCTCTTCCACCACGGAAAACCTTGCACACCTGACAGCAACCACAGCTGTTAATGCTAGCAGACAGCAACGCTATTTATAATAGGGATTATTTAGTGCGAGAAAATGAGTAGCTTGCCCACATGACTAATTCACAGGCACTTTCTCCAAGTTATAATGCAGCCTAAGTGATGTATAAGCAAAGATGAGCTTGCACTGGAAAAAGAAAAAATACTATTCCTCTTAATAACTCTTCTTGTGAAGAAAAGGGGAAGGAATTACTTCTTCTCTTCAAGTTACCCCACAAACCTTACAGCTCCTGTCCCTCCCCTCTCCCTCCCACTCCACAGCAAAACTCAAGGCTTGAAGCACCTAAAGTACTCCTTTGCAGGATATAGTTGCAAGGAGACCATGTTCTTTATTTGTGTTTGAGTCAGAGAAGAAGCTTTCCAGAGTTTTCATGTGCGTACATGCAGACACCGTTTCTCTTTTTCCTTGTTTTCTACAGTATCTGAGAGATTTTAAATTAAAAAACAAAACAAAAACACCTTTAGTTAAATTGGAAGCATTAAAAAGGATCATGAGATTTGCATTCTTTAGCACCTCAGATTATTACAATTTCCACTGCTGTGGCTTCCCCTTCCAACTCCCCACCAAGCTTCAATTAAAGAATCCTCATATATAAGTGGGAATTTCTTGCACCAAGACACTTGAGCATCCAGGCCAACAAGATGCCAATGCAGCAGAATTTATGCACTCCCAGGAGATCCCAGTTTAATTTTGCTGTATGGAGAGAGGCTGCACCAAGCCTGCCCTCTGCTCAGGACCTATATTTAGGGACCGAGCTGACCCGACAGTGCCCCCGTAAGCTCATTTATCGAGATTCACTTATTCATTCTAATATAATCTAATTAGACTGCAGCAGCCCTGTACACAGGCATGGCAGTGACCAGGGGAGGGTAAGTTCAAACCCAGGGAACGTGGCCCAGGTGCTACTTAATTCTCACATTGAGGGAGGAAAAAACCCTGCAGAGGAATGACAGGAATTGCAGATGGCTGTGTACTCTCTTCCTGCTCCGAGCAGCACCTGGATCCACTCTGCTTCTCCCCTCCACCAGCTAAAATTCCTTAACTGGAAGAAGCAGCAGCAGAGTCCAGATCAATGCACTTATCGATGCAAGGGCTGCTGCTCCTGCTCTGAAATCACTGCAAATGGGGGCAAAACAAAAAAAAAGGCAGGAATTCGAGTCTCTCAGGCAGCGCCCATGCCAGCAGGCACAGATGTGTTCCCAAACTACAGACCACAGGCATCAGCCTGGAAAAAGTGCCAACAAGTCCACACTGTAAGAAAATACTTTAAAGGCTCCACTCTGGCAAGAAATGGGAAGTTCTCAAAGCTCCCAAGTGCCCCCTCTCCTGCGACCAGCTGCAGTTCAGGCATGCGAACAGGAAGAAGCTTTTACATTTCTAAAAACATAAATAAATACTTTTTTTTTTGTTGTTTTAAAAAAAAAGCCTTCATGTGTTTAATTTGCTTGGACATCTTGAATAACGATGAGAGGAGAAACAGATTCCTAGGAGTCATGGGCTGGTAACTCTCCAATCTATCATCTCCATAGTTTATGCACAGTCATTAACAAGAAATGATTTGTCTGGGACAGATTTAGTCCAGCAACTCCCTGTCTTGTTAACCTGAAACAATCACCCAAGGAATGTCAAAAAGTTTGAGAGCTCGGTGCAGTGAGAGGCCCCCTCCAAAATATTCATGTTTTTAAAAATAGTCCAATCCTGCTGCTTTGCCAACTCACAGAAGGAAGCTTAAGAGCCAAACACAGATGCATAAAATTCCCTTTATGTCAAAAAGGTTTTGATGGGCAAAGGCAAAAGGTTGTCACTGACAAGGAAATCCTGAGAATATCAATAAGAGAAAAACACGAGGAAACTTAAAGACTTTGACTTGTTTAACCTGTCAAAACAAGGGGTCAAGAGGGGATCTGATTGCTCCCTCTAATTACACCAGGGAGGGAAAACAATCATTTAAACCAAATGGAAACACTAGAAGCAAAAACAAATTGCACAAACAGGCCATAAACACTGAGAGGATGGAAACTCAGTGAGACTTAGAGGAGGCTCTCTGACTGTTCTCCCGGGGGATGGGGGCAAATAAACCCATAGAGTTTCACCTCAGAAGCGGTTGTGTTACGAAAGGCACCCACAGCACAGATGGGTGCTATAAATGGGGAAACTAAACTAGATTTGGGCTCTTTTCTGCTCCCCAGTGCCACCACAACTTTCAGAGCAGAGGGCAGGAATGAAGAATTACCTCCTCCTGCCACTGCCTCCTGCTTCCTCCCCATCCCTCAGGGACAGCACAGAGGATATTCACACTATTTACTCCGGCACGTAACTGGGGGATGACCAGGGAACTAAACTTGGGAGCTGAAGCCTCACAGAGTCAATGGCAAGAGGTGGGTGTCTTGGCAGCAGCAGGGGAAGGGATTAGGAGCAACCAAGTTTGATGCTTAAAATAAAACACACGTCCTCTCCCCCCGTGTCCTCATGCCTTAAGGGTCTTGGGTGCAGATTAAATACCGTTCTGGCCATCACCTCTGAAATTTACAGGGAATTCCCGTTCCCGAGGAGTTTTGTTAGCCCTGGGGTTACAGTGCCAACATCAAGCAATGATTTGACATTTTTGAGCCATAACCACCTAATCTCCAACAGTAAGAGCGGGTGATGCAAACAAAAGCTGTTCCACAGTTAATCGAGTAACGCCACAGTTTTACACTGGCTTGGGCAAGTCTTTCAAGGGGTTCAAAACCAAAGTAGTCATCAGGTCTGTAACAGGGGTTTTGTGACAGCAGGGGATAAAAGATTGAATCAAAACCTAATTGTGTTCTTCATATCCTACTGCTGCTACTTCTGAGAGCATAAATCATCTTCTTGAGACCGGCTACAAAAGGAAAAAGGGGGGGGGGAGGGGGATAGGAAAAAAAGGTATTTGGTAATAACTCTACCAGAGAATGAGTGTTTCTATCCAAACCCCAACCTTTCGCTGCCGCAGTTACACACAAAAGTTATTTTAATCACACTATGCAGAAAGCAGCATCAGCATATGAGGCAAGAGAAAAAATATGTGGTAAAGCGAGTTGCATGGCCTGTTCGCGGGCAGAAATTACAGCGCAGTTATAGGGAAGAGGTCCACGAGGCAGAGAAACACTTCCAGCCCCAGCCAAACTGCAGGACCACAGCAATCCACTGGGATAACAGCAAGGAAGATATCTGAGGGGAGGTGGAACGTGGAAACTGGATCGCTTTTTAACTTCTGCAGCAATCAGTTCGGACTTCCCAGAGAGGGATTTTTGCCTTGTCATAGGTAAAGACACGTCAAACAAAACTTTTCAGTTATGTCTGCTAAATACCAGTTGTGTTGTTGGACAGGGGCAGCAATGGCAAGAGGAAAAAAAAAAGGGGGGGGAGAGGAGGGGAAAGATAATTTTAAACAGAAAAGAGCCCCAGCAGGACGTTAAACTCTGTTCCTCTTCCACAAAGCAAGAAATGATCTTTGAGGTTTCCAAACAATGACCTCAAAATACACAGCAGAGCCTTTGGGGGGGGGAAGGTTATAAAATGACAAACCTAAGGCACAGGGGTGTATGCTAGTGTCTAATGCAGAAAAGATGCTACGCTATTCTTAATAACCACCTGCTTAAAATACTTCATCCACTGAAATTAGCCGGGTACAAAAGACGTACCTTCGCCACCTTAAGTTTTCTCCCCTTCTCAAATAACCTGCACACCGGAGGAAGAGAGTAAGCTGTGAGTAAAGGAGGTGAGGGGGGGGAATGAACACCTCCAGGGTTAACACAGCCGCACACAACCCACACCGGGGGCCAGACCGAAGGGCACGGGCAACCTTGAGAGAAAAAAAATACAACAAAACACCCCTGCCGCCACCGACCACCACCCACGACGACGGGAGGCAGCCCTAAAAACCAGCACAGGCAGCCGGCCCGCTCTGATGGAGCGCAGTGCTCAGATCCCGGCTCGCACGGCCACCCGGCCGCCGCAGCAGCAGCAACACCCGCCTCTCGCCGACCCTCCCCGGGGGGCTCCCACCGCCACGGGAAACGCCTGCAAGTCTGGAAGTCACATTTTTTTTTTGGAGGGGCGGGGGAGGGGTAGATTTTGGCACGGCGGGCACGCCGAGGATACGGCGCCTTTTTCCCCCCCTCCCCACCGCTCAACTCGGCTCCGCGGGGATGCGCCCGGGAGGCGCCGGAGCTCCCCTCCCTCCATCCCGGAGCCCTCCGGAGCCCCCCGGCAGCGGCTCCACGGCCGCGCCCCGGTTCTCCCCTCCCGGCCGGGCCGCAGCCCCGGGCCCAACGCGGCCTGTGCCCGCCGCCCCTCGCCAGAGGCCCCGGGCGGGCCTCCCCCCTTGCTCCGAGCGGGACTCACCGAGCCGGCGGCGGGCAGGGCGAGGCAGGGCCGGGCCGTGTCGGCGGGGACGGAGCGGGAAGGGGCTGGGGAGCGGCCGGTGTCGGTGTCTGCGCGGCGCGGGCGGCAGGAAGGGGAGGAGGCGGCCCCGCACGTCCGCCGCGCCCGCGGCCGCCCCCTCCCCGCGCGTTAAAGGCACCCGCACCGCCCCGAGCGGGGAAAACCCCCGGCACGGCACACGGGGGGACAGGGGGGCACTGCGGGGACAGGGGGGCAGTGCGGGAACGGGGGGGCACTGCGGGGAATCGGGGGCACTGCGGGAATAGGGGGGCACTGCGGGAACACCCCGAGGGCCGGCGCGGTGCCTGCGGGGCTCCCCGCGCCCCGCTGCCGCCGGGGCCGCACCGCGGGACAGCCGGGGCGTTCCGCAGCCACCGGCCCGACGGAGGCACCGCCGAGTTCCTGCGGGAACCGGCCTGACCGGGTCCGGCTCCACATCCATCCAGCGCTTCGCGTGGAAAACCCGCCATCCAAACCCCGCGCTTTGCAGCTGCGGCGCTGGTGCTCGGGGCGAGCTGGATTTCAATTCGAAAGTCAACAGGTTTTTTACAAGCGCACATAAAGCTGAAGGCGAAGCTGACAGTAAACACAGGCGGAGGAGCGAGGCTCCCCGGCGGAGGAGGGCGATCGGTCCCGGTTGGACAAGTGTCACTTCTGTCGAACTCGTGCCAGGATGTTCGCGGGAAACTCCCCGCGCTGGCACAGCCCGGCGCTGACGCCAGCGAGAGCTGGAGCGGAGCGCGGCTGCAGCGCGCTGTGCCAGCGAAAGCACCTCTGCCGCTGGAACCGTTTCCACCAGCCTTTGCCAGTTAAAGAGAACACTCTCTAATGCCTTTTTTTTTTTTTTTTCCATCGGTCCCCTAAGCCGGGAGGGTTGAAGTGCGGCGAGCAATGAGCGTGGAGCCGATCCCGGCAGGGACGGGGAAGGCTGTTCACTGGGATCACTGCAGGCAGCCGGGATGGAGCTGCGGTTTCATCCCCTGTACCCCGTGCCTGGGCCTCCCTGTGTTTCCAAATTCCTCCAGGTGTGCTGCAGCTGTCTGGAGAAGCCGGTGGGACGCAGTGACGCCCTTCCCCGCAGCACCGAGGGTTTGTTGTGTGCGTTCCCCGGGAGCAGCGGGAAAGGCCCCGCTCCCTGTGCCTGTTCAGTTCCCGAACACGCAGCTTCCAGGGAAGCGCTGCAGCGTCTCCGCACTCACTGCATCACCTACGCCCACAGCAGAGCTGGGGGGAACTTGCTGCCCAAGACATTTTGGCTCAAACAAGTCACTTTTTCCAGCAGACTCCACTCACGTACTTCAAGCTGCAAAGTCATTCTGTGCTTTGCAGAACCTGAAACATGGCAGGTCTTTACTCAAGTGGCTTTTATCCATCGAAAGTCCTACTTTTAGGAAAACATTCCTGTGAAAGCAGTGCCACCTCCAACATCCAGAGACCAGAAACTGCGGGATATTCAGGTGGTTTGAGAAGATTTGAACTGTTCCTTCTGGAAATGTCGCTGGCTTTGGGTGTAAAGCTGTTTGAACCAAGCTGATAGACATTCAGTGGATTCAGTTTGGGTGAACACAAAGAGGGTCTGGGGGCTCGAGTTCCTCCCCTCTCAGACACTGTGAGAGTGGATTCTCCCTCGCAGAGCCTCTCGGATGGCACAGTTCCTCTGCGGGGTGCAGATGCCTGCACAGCTCTGCAGTGCTTCTCACTAGAGACAGAGCAATAGACACAACAGATGGAAACTAAGAGGCCACCTGGTTTTAAAGCAAATCATATCATCAATCTATCAGTACAAAATCTGAAACATGGGAAAGTGCTTGGAGAAACAAAATTAATTCCATTTTTTTTCCCTCCAAACTCAATTTTCCCAAGGTCTGTTGATGTGCCATTTGCAAAAACTCATTTCTTTCCCTTAAAATGGGAATGTCGGTGGATTGAGGTAGAAGAATTTAAGTGCTTTACATCAAAAAACCGTATTTTGTTAGGCTGCCATAAATTACTTTCTATTCAGAAAAGCTGTTTTTAAAAATCTGCTACGTTCTTGTGCTCAGCTCCAAGATCCAGGTTTTTCATGGCTAAATTAGACAGACCAGACAGAATTAATTTAAATTATCAACAGCAATTCAGTTAAGAAAGAAAATTAAATTTCCTCAATTAAGTCTTGACAGAAATAGACTTTCTTTCATATCTGTGCTATGGTTCTGTGTGAAATTCTCTTCTAAACAACCCCTCAAGTGAGAACTTTCAGAAGATGTTCATTCCTTCCTTGTTTCTGTCCCTGTGAGAGCAGCCACAGATCAAGTCTCCTGAAGTGTAAGAAACATATTTTATACACACCCATCTAAATGAGGGTTGCATCATTCCCAGACCCTGCTACCCACTCCATTTAGCCAGTTAATTATTTTATACAGGTCAAGGATGGGTTGATGTACATTTTAACCTACAAGACTTAAAATCCCACTGATACAGCTGTCCAAAGGGGTTGTTAGTAGTTACTGTAGGCCTGCAGGGAATGGAGAAGTACATAAATAATAGTATTTTAAATAACCTATTTTTTGACCTAAAATAAGAACAAATAGTCTTAAATGCTTCTAAAGTGTTCATGGCCGGTACTCACGTGGCTGAAGAGCACCCAGCACCTCCTCACTGTTTGCAGCCCCGTTGCAGCACTGACCCAGGGGAGCAGGGCCACTCTAAGTTAATTGTTCCACCAGAGCCAGGCCCAGGGAGCGAGCACAGAATATCCTTGGGGCTGCGAAAATTGAGCAGGAACATTCCTGCACTACTTGTGGCATGAAGATTCCCAGTAACAAGTACGTTTTGGGAAAACTAGAACGATCTTGACCCAAATCTTTAAGGCTTGTAAATCAACATACAGTCAATTTGATTGATTTACTTTATTCTGAGAGCTAAATGCAACTGTCACTGTATCCTTCATCCTCAGCCTGTTGTCAATGAATTGCTGGCCCTACTGACTTAATATATGCCTATTGACTTATTTATTTTCCATTCTTAATAGCACACACTGAGCAGACCCTGCTAGAAGGTATTTCCATGGGGGGGAAAGCAACAAAAAAAGCCTCAAAAAATACTCTTCTTCCTCAAAGGCAGACGGTCGTGTTTGGGGAGGGTGAGTTTGGCAGCAGAGTGTGTCCCCTCACTTCCCTGGAGCAGGCTGAGCCCGTGGAGCAGCCACAGCCTGAGCCTCAGCTTTCCGCAGGGTTGGGGTCCCGGGGGAGGCGTTAATGCTGCAGGAATTCGTTCCAGCATGGAACGGGGGAAAGGCACAGTCTCTCCACCACACTGCTCGCAGCAACGCCTTTCTTACCGTGGGTAGGACCTGTGGATTGATCTCATGAGCGTTTGGGCAGCAGTTCTGTCTCTAACTGATAAGTGTGCTGAGAGAGGGAAGGAACACAACCAAGGGGGTTAAAAAGCGCTGGTCTTGGGGAAGATAAGGCAAGCAGGGGCTGCCACGTGACCCCGGCAGCGCTCCAGCCCCGCCGCCTGCGGATCTCATCAGGGAACCAGATGTGACCAGTGGCAGAATATCCTCCCCAGCATGAGATCTGGAGTGTGTGATTGCCATCCAGGAAAGGGGAGATGGGAAACTATGATGGGGAAAATGGCCTTTTTTATAGAGTTTAATTGCTTAGAAGAAAGACACGTTTGCTTTTAAAGAAGAAGAGATGCTCAAAAACAGGCTTAGGAAGGTGTCTGGAGGAAGGAGCAGAAGGATTTTTCACATGGACAGAAAACTGAACACTGCTTCCTCTTTCCTGGTGGTTGTGTGTTTGAAATGATGAAGTGGCAGCAGACAGTTCTCATTCATTTCTTTGGTCACTTGGAGCCAGGGCGGGGCGGTACAGAAAAAGGGGAAGAGGCCTGTTGTCCCCTCCTCACAGAGCAGGAAATTGTGAGTTTTCATTCAGAATTTGCTCATTCTCCTGTATTGAGAGGACAGATGGGAGAGGTGTTTCACCCCAGTGGAGGGAACACCTCAGCACTGGCCTTAGCACTGGCCTTGTTACACCCAGGCCGTCCCTGTCGATCCAGGTACTGCCACCCCCCTCGTGGCATGAGCTCTGTGGAGGGGCACGTGGAAGACGGAGTTTTTCAGGCACCCAGGACTGTAGTTGCTGATTATTTGGGGGTGGAAGGGAGAAGGAGGAATTTTTCTGTACAGAGCTGGAGCTGGGACATGGAGTAAACTCCATGACCTGTACACACAGACATCACTCACTGTGCTCCTGGGAGAGGAAGAGTTGTCAGTGCCCTGTCTCAGCCCCAGCAAAGGGTCTGGGGGGGAAGGCTGTGCCCTCGGCTCTGTGTTCAGACAAAGGGCAGAGCAGCAGTGCAGGGAGCAGTGCTGGGGTGAGGCCCCCAGCAGCCCGTGTTGCCAAGCAGATGGGCTGCCGTGTTCTCAATCAACTGCAGTTTTTAAGGTCATGCCTAGATAATGAGCATCACAGCACTCGAGCCTACAGATCATGAATATATGGATGAATATTGACTCCTGCACTTCCCCTTCTGCAGTTCTGCTGCTGTAACTGCCCCTCTGCTCCAGCTGTGTGAGCCCAGAGCTGCCCCACTCCTGGGGCCACAGCTCACCCTGCCCTCGGTGCTGGGCTGTGAAGCACCTTCACTCAAAGCCGGTGCCTCCCTCTCGCTTCTCTGGGCGGGTGTGGATGTGGCTCACTGGGCTGGAGCCCTGGAGCTGCACGGATCAGCAGGGCCTGGGCTCAGGTGGGAACTCAAACCATATGTTAAGCTGTGAGTAAAGATAAACCCTTCTAACTGCTTCATTATGGTGTTAGCAAGGCATGAGCTTCAGTGCTCTGTCTCCCCTGTTTTCTTAATGAACTGCCTCAAGTTGGCCCCTGTTTATACAGTGTCTGGTCATTAGTGAGGCTCAAACACCTCCCCTGCACAGCCAGAGAAGACAAGAAAGAAATATAGAAAAGAGCAGAAAAGAAGAGCAATTGAAGCCAGATTGAGCAGCTCTGCTTTAACAGTCCTAGGCCCTTCCCCTATTTTCACTGACATTCCTGATGGTGACCCCTTCCAAGTGTTCTGGGCGAGTTCTGCAGGAATGCAGAGCCCCGCTCCGTCTCCGTGAGCTCGGGCTGTTATTCCAAGGGAGCTGGCAGAGCTTTCCAGCTTTCACAGCCAGATGTTACGAGTGTGACCCTGCCAGACGCTGCAGGCATGCACCTTCCCACTCCCAGCCCCTTGCATGGGGAATAGTTTCCGAGGAATCTATTCTGGGTAACACTTTTCTTTCCTGATTTGCTCTCCTCCTGCTCTCCAAAGGTCGGTTTGTAGCACCAGTGCTGTGTCATTTCACAGCTACAGAAAGTGGGATGAATTTTACCCTAAACTTCAGTGGAAGCAGGACTGATTGGTAACAGTGAAGGATTTTTGGGCCCTACTCAAGAGTCAGGACCCAAACTATGCTTGACAAAAGGAGACCCCTGCCCAGAGAAAGCTGCAGGTAGTCTTACATTTCAGGCTAATCATGTGGATCCACAGAGACAAAAGAATGCAAATGAAAACTGCAGCACTATTGGTGGCCTAACACACAGGGATCATACAACACCCACAGCTCTTCTTCCATCTTTGCTTTGTCTGCTCCCTGTGCTCTGGAGCTCGTTAAACCGAGGTGCACAGCCAGCTCTGTCCTTCGGAGGAGCAGCACTGCATCCCTGTACAGTGAACAGCACTGCATCCTGCACACTGAATGCCAGCACAGTAGTTTTGGGGTTATAGCCCCATGTCCCACGTGCTGTGGGATGTCCCACACTTACAGGGGGTCAAATGGAGATTGTACTTTACTTCAAAATGAGCTGAGGTGCAGGTGGAAATCATGTCATTTAAATTTAATACCATTTTGTGATGGTAACACTCAAGCATTCAAACAAATTACAAATTTAGCCTTTAAAGTAACATTTTGAAAGAAAGTTAAAATAATCGCAGAGCATAGTTCTTAAAGCTGAAGTGCTTTTTGCCCCTGCCCTGAAAGGTGCCACAGAAATGCAGAGCATTATGTTTATTTATTAATAATCCCACAAAGAAATTTTCATGATCGCCACTGGGGACTGTCTGACAGGTGACACAGGCGACCTCTTGCCAGGAGTGACATCTCTCCCCTACAATTTACATTCTCTAAATGATTTGTGATCAAATTACTTACAGCACAAATTAGCTTCTCCCCCCACCATTCACTCTCATAGCACCATATTCAACTGTTTGTTCCATAGGGCCATAAAAATAACAATATGGAAAGTCAGTGCCTCTGCTTCCAACATGGAAACAGTGCACTGGCCAGGAGATCGATTCCTGCACTCATTTTCTCAGGCACTGGGATTTGCATCTCAGGGAAATGCAGGTCATTGGCTGGAAAAGAGCATCCTGGGTTCACATTTTGATTGCACAACCAGATAAACAAACAAAGTGTCCCAATTAGAGGGAAGAAAATAATCAGCATTCGGTGGTACAGGAACTAGACAGACTAAGGTACAGATTTGGATCAGCCAAAGAACAAATCCCAGACATTTATTGGATGTTAGGGAAACTGTAACAATCAGTGGCAGGGAAATGGTTAAGAGAATATATTAAAGGTGCAAAGGGTCTCCCGACCTCTGCCACTGTCAGTTCTGTCAATGGGCCAACAGACGCCAGCGGAATAATTATGGCCTATATTTAGATTATGGATGCATTGGACAGGGTGAAGGTTGAACATGGGGAACATGGTTGTTTGCAGTTCATTAGTGATAGGAGCAGCAGAGGGTGGGAGGAGGGCACTGAACTGGATTCATCCCACCTGGAGTGCTTGTGCTGAGCTGCATAATGTCAGGGAAAGAGATCTGATTAGATGGGGAAACAAAGGCAATAAACAACCGCTCCGACTGTCACACCCAGCCAAGGAAGGAAGGGAGGAAAGAAGGGAGGAAGGAAAGAGCGGAGAAAGCAAGAGCAGGCTCTGGCTCTCAGCCAGCTGTTCCTGCAGCAAGGAGTGCAATGGCCACAGGGACAGGGGAGGGGATGCAGAAGGGCCAGCAGAGCTCTGGGAGTGTGATTGTGGTGTTTGCACATGGGTGTGTTCGACAGGAGAACCGTGTGGCACACGGAGGTTGTCTCTGGCTGGATCCTGTGCCTGTCCTGTGCCTGCTGCCAGCCTGCTGTGGGAGGAGGTCAGCTGTGTGAGCTGCTGATCAGCCAGCACAACTACCAGCAAAGACCAAGTCAGGTAAAGAAGAGGCTGTAAGGAATGTAAAATGGAAGCCAGATGCCACAACATCACATCATTTCTTCAATGCAGACCACAGTGACTGACAGCTTCCCATCTGACTACACAGGGCCCCAGTCAAAAGGCTGGCAAAGTTTTTGCTCTGGGGATAATGAATTCAGAAGTTTCTGAACAGCTGCTTTCCATGGATCATTTAGAATTTGCGATGCAAATACGAAAAATCCATGTTAAATGCCCTCAACTAATTGAGTGGAGAACAGTGAATACAAAAGAATAGATCGCTGACCTTGGTAAAAACAGCACAAAAGCCTTAATCTGCCCAGAGAGACCAAGAAGGGAACTGAGGAGTAGGAGAGAGCAGATATATACTCTCACTCAGGTTCCTAATTCTGCTTGCCAGGAGATAAATCCAGGCTTTCCTTTTGGGCCCACACAACAGCACCCACCTCCCTTCCTCACACCCACGGCAGTGGGGAAGCAGTGGGTGGGAACTGGGGTTCTGATAAGCTGCCAGTGTCAAGCTTGACAATTCAAGGCAGAATCTGACACCGGGGAGGAGGACACTTGAGGGTAACTGTGAGGTGGTTTTTAACAGTTTAGCAGGCACAAGATGAAGGGAGAAGAAAGGCAGGGCTGGGTGGGAGTGGGGGGTGGTGGGAAGCGGCACTGCTTGGACCACTGGGGTTATAACACATGCAAGTGAGAGACAGAAAATACAGTATTGACAAAATTGAAAACAAAGGACAACTGTGGCTTTCCAGGACGACATGGCAGAGCTGTTCACCTTGGAAAAACAAGGAGTTCCTGTTGCCTGGCTGGGTGTTGACTGTTAACCACCAGCTGCCTGCATGAGGGGCTGTTACTGCTGAGCAGGCCCGACAGATAAGACACTGCTCTCCCAAGGCTCCCTGTATGGAAAACAGCAGCAAGGTCCAGCCAGAGAGCAAGTCTCCCCAGCTGTAGTTTTCTAAAATTGGAACGTCACGTCCGCTGGGCTGCACATACCAGCCCTGGTCCTGTCAGCTGTTCCTCACTTTATCACCCAGCTCCTTCGAGGCAGAGCAGAGAACTGCCCCTTGTTGCTGCAGGCACCGCCACGCCTTTGCCAGGTTGTGTCTGCGAGGAGCAGCACGACAGAAACGCTGGAGACAGAAGAGGCCGATCTATTATTTATACCCAGCTACTCCCCTTGGGCCTGAACAAGCAAAAAGCTCGCTTTAAAGGCTTATAGTTCTTGGTCAGGTTCCAAGAGAGACAAAGGGATGTTGTAAAAAGAGTTTCATATGAGCTTGGTAAAACACTCTCCTAGGGAAGAGGCAGCAGGTTTCCTTTGTGTGGGAAGGCAGGAGGTAGAGGATTTTGTTTAAATTTACATTCCCAATGAAGGATTTTCCTGTGTGTTTCAATGGCACTCATTCCCATTTACATTTCTTTGAGCGGTTTTCTGCACTTGCAGGGTTTCTGTGCCTTTCTAAAGCAGCAGCCCTGTTTCATGCCCTCTCAAGTCTGTACCGCTCAGGAAGCTGGGAGTGCTGACTCAGCTCTCTGGAGGGCCCGAGCAGCATCGCCGTCCTCGCTGTTTGCAGTTCTCAGATGTGAAGAACCACAGAGCAAAAACGGTTCGGTGCCCCTGGTTCAAATACTGGGCGGATATGGGGCTTTCTTTCAAACAGGAAGGAAACAGGGAGGTACCACAGGGGTGCCACTGCTGCTGAAAGAAGAGCAAAGACAACTGAAGCCCCGAGTATCGGGAAGAAAGCGGCGGCACAGTCAGGTGTTGTGCCAGAGGCCTGGGAAAACACTTGGAACGTGCTTTAGCTCCACTAGTTTCAGCCAAGTTTTAAATGCCCAGAAAGGATCTGGAAGGTTGCCAAGACAACAGCGTTTTTGGAAACTGCAGTGTTCAGGTTTGGGTGGGGATGAGGAACACGCTCAAGTCATTCCACAGGATCTGGAGCCACAAGCCAGCAAGAGAGCACAAGCGGCCGGGAATGCCCAGCAGGGACTGACACAGCCGGCACAGAGTCCTATTATTGCTTTTGCTCAGCACAAACCACATGTTTTTCATTAGGTCCAAATTGTAAAAGAAAATATATACATATTAAACCAAAATACCAGAGTGGTGTGAACGTGTGTTTGGCAGTTTGTGTTCAGGTTACAAATGCTCACAGTGTGTGTTTTACACAAGGCTGTTTTACAAGGTTGTGATCCGCAGTCAATAATGCAGACGTGCCCCGTTCTGAGCCGTCACCTCGGCACACACGTCCTCACACAGCCAGCAAAGTCAACTGAACCGTCCTGCAAACAGCAAACAAACAGAGTCAACTGAACCATCCTGCAAACAGCAAACAAACAGAGTCAACTGAACCGTCCTGCGCTCCAGCAGCTCGGTCGGTTTGGGTGGATTAGTGCCTGGGAACAAAGGGGTTCATGGATCAGAGACCTCCTCGGTTTCCTGAGTGTTTTAAGCTTGGCTTCCTAAGGACGCAAGACTCCTGCATTCACACCATCCATCTGTCATCTCCCCCACCTCCTCCACCCCCATCTTTTTAGCTCACTGGCCAATTTTAAATAATTTTATGTAATTTGGCAGGCAGTTGAAGGAGGCTCCAACATAGATTTTGGTTTGCCAAAGTTTGTGAAGAGCCAGCGGACTAGAAAGCGTCGAGACGAGTGTCCGTGCTGAGACAGCAGCCCCAGCCACCCCTGCCCACGGCCAGGCCCCCGAGCCCAGGACAGGGCCTGCTGTGCCCAGCGGGGCGGTGTCACACGCCAGGGCTCTTGTCACTGCAGCTCTGGCTGTGGGATGTGCCGGCCCTGCTCCCAGCCTGCTGCTCCCGGCGTGGTGCACGGCCTGGAGGTTGCTGCTGACGGAGCGGCGAGAACAAGCTGTGGCTGTTGAGCAGCAACACGAGTGAAGGTGGTGTTTGTGCCATAAAAGTGTGCTGTGCTCTGAGACATGTATAGAAGGGAGCAGGATCTGGGAAGCGATTGTTTTATGAGGGACTGACTTTAAAATGACTCATTTAGCACAGAGCAGCAATTGTGACTTTATTAAAAATCACCGTGTTCTGGAGTGAACTCCTTGGCTCAGCTACATGTGCTGCCAACTTCGGCTTCATCAGAAAATAGGTCTTGCTGAATTCCCATGGAAAAGTCCTGGAGTGGGTCCCAACTCTGTCTCCCTCCCCAGGGAAGCTGCTGGCACCCTGTCTGTGGCGCGGCGGGGCCAGGGCCTGATCCTGCCCCGCTGCAGTCACATCTCCTGCTGCTTTTGGAACAGCTTCCTGGTGTTACTTCTGTCCCCCCACATTCTTTAGGTACATTTTGTGCAGTGCTCAGACCCTTCAAAGTGCTGGTATTAAATGAAGCAAACATGCTCACTTGAGATAAAAATCAGACTTCTGACATTTCCAAGATATCAAACTGCAGCCCCTTCCCCTGTACCAGTGGCTGCAGCACAGGGGAGGAGGATGTTCAGAGAGCACAGGACCAGGAACAGCAAGCGTGGGAGAAATAGGACTTCTTGTAGTTCAGTTTCCGTAGCCTTTAAGAGGATTCAACAAAATCAGATCTAAAACAGATTGCTTCATATTTTAAGTGTATGGACTTTATGTGGCCAATTTAAAACTCTGCTTCAAACCGCTTTTTTCTCCCCCTTCCCCCCAAAACAGGTTTGGGGGATGGAAATATTGATCTAAACTAAATCCCAGGAGCCTGACAATCCTTCTGCAGAACTTCCCTGAGATCCTGGGACACTGCCAGCTCCAAGGGATGGAAAGGAAGACTGCCAGGTCACAGGGCACGCCACAGATGGGATTTGACTTCTAAGCAGTCATTTAATTTAGGCCTGGAACATGATTTATGGGGCTCTATCTGAAATCACAGAGAAAGAAAAAGATACAGGGCTGGGGGGGAAGAGGCAGGTAGAGGTGAATTCAGATGAGACAAGCTCCATCTGAAGTGTGCAAAATATTCCTGCGAGGCTTCTAGTTTCCACCTCTGTTTTACAGATTGGGAAACTAATGCTTCAAGTACAAAACCCATGCTAGCAGCGAGAACAATAGCAGGGGGAAGAATAAGGACATACAAGTCCTGCGGCCTTTGTGGTCTGACCCTCCTCCTCCACACACTCCCTGTGCAGGGAGGATGGTGTGGAAAGGCAGGGACTTTGTGTTATTTTTCCTTTCCATTTTGGAGTAGCAGGAGCCAGGTGAGATACAAACTAGGCCAAGGGCAGCAAGGTGCCACCACCCTCCTGTGAACAGCACAGCTCGCGGTGCTTCCTGAACCAGGCCCACAAACCTCCCCAGGAGAGAGACGAGCAAGGCCCAGCTGTGGACAGAGCCAGGGACCAACACCTGCTCTCCTATCTCGCTTCAGATCACTGTGGGCTCCTGTACCTCACCCTGTCCCACAGGGAAACCACCTAATAGCAGCTTTACAGAGGAGCCCTGGCAGGGCTGTGTCTTAATCACTGCAAAGCTTTGAAAGTCAGTGGGAGGAGGAACATGTTCCTACAGCTCTAGATGGTGGTTTCCAGAACAGTCTCTCACTTTCCTGCTGGCAGCTTAGGTGTCTGCTGTTATTTTGCCCCTTTGGCACATCTGGGGAGGAATGGAAGCTGCCTCCTTCCCCTCCCCTTGAGGGAAAGAGAGTACCTCCCTCTCCCCAGGCTGGGGAAGCCCCTGTGCCTGGCCAGCCAAGCGGGGCCTCTCCCTGCCCGCGTTCCTGCCTGGGCAGCGTCCCCGCCTTGGCTGCTCTGCCATTCACTCCCCGGGAAATGTTTGAGCCTGGCAGGCTGAGGAGCACTTTGTGCCGCTGGGTGTTCACCTGCAGGCAGGGCTGCAGAGGGGGATGTGCAGGAGACAAGCCGGGGGGTTCAGCCACGGTTCCTGTGCCCGTCCAGCCCCGGTGCCACAGCCAAGGGGCCGAACCCCTTCTCGGTGCTGGCACTGGACCCCATGGGGTGGCAGGATGCAGAGACAGAGCTCAGACCAGCTGCCTCTTTCCTCAGGGAGCTGAGCCGCAGCTCTGGCCAATGTGCCTGATTTCCCTCTCATTTATTCTAGACTTTCAGCAAGACATTTCCACAGCTACTCCCGATTTACACCAGTGGGAATAAGCGATGGTCCAGGCCCCTCCTCCCAGAAGCCTGGCTGGGCTTCCTCAGATTTCTTCCTCTCAGAAAGCATTGAGAGTCCATTTTTTCCCTGTTAAATCATCTGATTTTTTTGGCTCCCCGTTTGAGAGGAATTCTTTCTTTCTTTTGCATTAATTTTGCTCAGTTCCAGCACTGACCCATGTTTATGAAAGGGACTTATGAGCTGTAATGTTAACTAGCCTCAGTTTGCTGATTCAGCAGCAGAGTAAATAGGTAATTACACTCTGCCATATGTGTCTCTAATTCCAAATAGGTGGTGTCCAAAAGGCGCTGTGCATTACCAGTGGATGACTGGAGTTGGGACTGTAAAAATGAGTAAATTGGTCCCCAAGGCCAGAAAAAGCTCTGTCAAATCCCACTGTTTATATCATACTGAGTGGCTGACTTGTGGTTATTTTGTAATTTAATACTGCTAAATGTCAACGGGAAATCCTTTCAACTGCAGTTTGATACCTAGTGACAGAAAATCATTCAAGACTTAGACAAAGCAGCAAGCTCAGAGAGGAGCATTTTTTCTTTTAATCTTTGCATAAAGAGTGATCCTGGAGCAGCTGCCCTGCCCTGGGGGGACAGGGCACACACACTGCTGCCCCCAAAGACGCCCCTTCCTCTGCTCATGGCAGTGGGTGGCAGGCACTGGACAGGGAGGCCTGTCCCCCTGTCCTAGAGCAGGAGTGTCCCCTGTGCCTCCCTGGCCAAGCCCAGCCGGACAAGTTTCCTCACTCCTTGTCCCACACAGCCCAGTGTATGAGCCCAACTCTTGTCTGTTTATCAGAAAACAGAAAACACAGAATTGCCACACTGTCCAAAGACTTCCTGTGAACAAATCCAACACAACACACAAGGGCTGCTCGAGCTCTGCTGGAGAAGGAGCTCCAGAGGAGATTGCAAGGGACTCACAGCGTGTCTCCTTCAAAGGATGAACTGAATCTCACAGGTTGTGTCATATAAATATGTCTTGCTCAGAGCTGGCTGGGCACGGCCCGGGGACCTGCCATCAGCTCTGCACGTGGGCAGGACACTGTGCCATGGGGGACACCAGCCTGTGACACTCATGGCAGGGGGACTCCTGCCCACGGCCCAGAGGTGCAAGGGGAAGGGTTTTTAACTCCTTAGGTGCGAGCACAGGGCTCTGCTCGGTGTGCCCACGGCTCTTTGTGCTGGGCAGCAGCACCACGTTTCCAAGGGCTGCTGTCCAAGCAGGGTCTGTCACACCTGATATTCTCTGCTCTGTCTGTCTCCAGCAGACCCCTCCTCTCTGGGGGCTGAGCACAGTAATTAAGGGCTGAGAGCTGGACAAAGCCTGTCTGCGGATGGGGTAATTTACAACTGCTCAGACTGTCCACAATCCTAAGCCAAAGAGGAGCTTAATTAGAGACACAGGAGAAATTCACCTGGGAGAAAATTAAGGCAGAGAGAAGCCCCACCCCAGCAAAGGCAGAAGGACACCCTCAGAGCAGCCTGCTCCTTCAGGGAGTCCTGCTGGCACGGGGCAGGTAGCGGGGCTGTGCTTGGAAGCAATGGGCAAGCTCCTGGTGGCCCAGGAGCAAACAGGGCACGGTCATTGCTCACTGACTCACTCACCCCGGCTTTGGGAAGCTCTGACAGGACGTACCAGACCAGCTCAAGCCCCTCTGCAGGGCCTGTTGTTGGCAATTCCAGCTCAGGCTAATGGGGTCTGCAGGGAAGCAGCTCCACACTCAGTTCTGCTGTTCAACACTGCTGGCTGCAAACTGGGGGGAGCTGCACAAGCTGCTCCAGCAATATGTTTGCACAGATCCCAAAGGATCCTGTTTGGTGCTCCTCAGTGATCCCTTAGGATTCAGTCTGCCTCCTCAGCTGTAGGAAGGTGGCTTCTAGAAAACAATGAGTGAATAGCTCAAACCTTTCTGTGGCCAGCTGGGGAAGGGCAGGGTCACACGGCAGGAACTGCCTGGCTCCATGTGTTAGCCAGGCAACGGCAAAATTCAGCCCAGGCCAGAGCCTGTCCCAGCACCAGGAGTGGCAGCAGCTTGTGTGGCAGTGTCTGGGGCCATGCCAGTAATTCCCCCAAAATCTGGAGAATCCAGGGGATCCAGGAGCCCACATTCTTCTCCCACTGTGTCCTGTCCCAGTCGTGTGTGTGGAGCTGTTTTGTGGCTAAGGCAGCCAAAGACTGGGGCACAGTCCGAGATCTGCTCCAACGGTTTGTTCTGGGGCTTTAAGCAAAGCCCTCTTGGCTCTGCTTCTTGCAGGCACCTGACAGAGACAGAAGCCAGTGTTTAGTGCATTCCTGCCCTCAGTCTTGCTTCCCCCATCTGTGATCTTGGCTAATGCCCTCCCAGCCCTTCCCAGGACGGAGGCAGTCTGTGTTATCCCGTGTGATGGATGCTGAGATCTGCAGGTGAAGAAAACACAGGAGTGCAGTGATGCTGCAGGATTATCTGTTGGACACTCAGCCCTTCCCCTGCACCCAGCCTTGGAGGCTCCTGGCACCCCCAGAAACGCCAGCTAAACAGCTGGAGCACTGAGGGAAAGTCAGCAGCATCCACACTGTGTCTGTGGAGAGGTGAGCAGCTGCTGTCCCTGACAGCCCCGGTACAACTGTAAATATTTCCATTTCTACAGGACTGTCAAATTCTGGGAGCCTGGATGCAGCCTAAGTGCTTTCTCAGAAAATCCTTATTTTTCATCACAATGAAGCCAGGACCTGTGTGGGGCTCATCCCACCCGTTGCTTTCTTAGAAACTCAAGATCTGCAACCAGGAAATGAAATCCAAGCCACCAGCACAGCGGAGCTGAAGCAAGCCCTGTGCTAGCCCAGCATGTGGACAATGGTGTCACCTTTAGTGATGATTTGGGGGCTATAACAGCACTGCTGTGTGCTAAGAACTGCCTCTCCCAAGCTCCCCGTTGGACACCAGCTGTCTGGGGGGCTTGGGGCACCCTGCAGGTGCTCAGGGCAGGACTGGCTCCAGCACATCTCCCTGCCGGCTTCTGCTGCTGCTGCTGCTGAGCCAGAGCACAGGAGAAGTGTGGGATGTCTCCAGCCACTAGGAATTACTACTCATGTGATCCTTCTTTCCTTGTGGCCTCATCTGGCCCCAAACCCAAATTCCACAGCACCCACACTGCATCTTCATGCTGGGATGTGTGCTGCATGGGCACTGCCTCTGCAAGGGCAGATAAGGCTGGGGGAGCTGAAATACCATCTGAAGGGGATTTCTCAGCTTGTATGACATCACAGGTTTCAACTTTTGAGATGAACGTGCAGGGGAAAGCCTGGTTTGCACACCAGTCCCTGTACAGCAAAGCAGCCCTCACTCTGGTGCTCCCAAAGAGCATCTCCTGAAGTGCTCACCCCTAAAGCTCCCTGCAGCCAGATCCAGTCCTCTGGGGTGCTGAAGGGACACAGGGGTGTGTGGCTCCCCTCTGTTCTGAGAAATTACAGCTGAAGACACCCCATCCTGGTTTGTTTGGAGAAGGCTCTGGCATGGCCATATCTCCTGAGTGAGGTCTGCTTTTCCTTGCATCCCTGGGCCTTGCACAAGGCTGCTGACTCATGCCTTTGGGGCCCAAGGGCAGTGAAGAGGCTGCCTGGGCACACACCATGAGGCCCTCGCACTGAGCACGGCCCCAAAAGGCTCTGGCAGGCAGGAGCAGAACAGCTCCCACAGAGTGGGACAGACCAGGAAGAGTCAGGAGGAAAATGGGGATACCTGCCTTGGCCAGGGAGGCAACATGTTCTGGTCAGGGGACAGGGAGAGATGAACTCCTCAGAGCTGCAGGGCCCGTGGAAACAGGGATGCTCTTTGCCCTGGGGTAGGTGGTGTCTGGGGGGGCTCAGGGAGGGGCTGTGCTTTGGCAGGGCTGATCTGCCCTGTCACCCCAGCCTGAAGTGACACCTGCCAAGCCCTTCCACTCCAGCGGGGAGAGATTAAAGCACGGAGTGGCTGGCGGTTAAGGCTCAGTTCATTAGAAAGAGTCCTGTTAATTGGGTATTAACTGGCCTCTGCTGGGGATCGGGGACACATGGGCTGGGAATACAGGAGCTGCAGTGTGATGCTTGTCAGACATTTGAACTTTGGCAGGCTGGTGTAGCTGGCATGGGGAGGGCAGCCCAGCCCTCAGCTGGCATGTCAGGCCATGCCCCTCAGAGATTCACGGCTGCTATTGTCTTGGCCAGACTAATCCCTCTTGCTGGGATGCTGGTCTGGTGTTTCCTCCCCATCCCAGATTGTCTATCACACCTCTTGGGCTTTGCTCAGTTTAAAAATACATGTTTAGGGTTTAATCTGTGCTGCTTTAGGGCACAAAGACCAGGCTGGCCCTGAGATCACCTGACATTAAGTCCTGAAACAAAGCCCTTAGGGCAGAGTCCTCATACTCTGGCGCTAAAGTCTCAATTCCTGTCGCCTGGAAACATAACAGGATTGTCTCCGTTTAGTGGGATTATGTCTGAAAAAGCCTTTTGTTACTGCCACTCTCTGCTCCGGGGTTGACAGCTGAATCAAACCAGATGGGAGTCCCACGGTCAGAGTGAGGAAACGGTGGAGGGCTCCTGGCTCTGACACGGGTTGACCTTGGACAAGTCCCTCCGTTGCCCTACACGGAGCCTCTCCTGCCGGGGCAGAGGCGAGGAAGGGCCAGCAGGGCTCGAAGCCTCTGGAAGGAAGCTGTGTGCAGCTGCAGTGGGGGCAGCACTGACCGACCCCACAGGTGAGTGTCACGGCTGTCAGAACACACCCCACGGGGGCTGCTGTTGGGGGACAAGTGTGTGACTTGTGGCAATACAGCAGGTCACGGTCACAGGGGTAAGGACACATGGAGCACTGAGATTAAATGGGAAGTGCAAGGCTTCCCCTAAATGATTCCTGTCTCCCCTGCACGTCACACCCCAGCAGGGCCCTCACAACAGCACCCAGTGCCACAGGCCAGGCCCCAGCACTCTTGGGGGTGGTGGCAGGAGACTGCCCAGCCCGAGCTCAGGGAGGAGGAGGAGGAGGAGGAGGAGGAGGAGGCTGCAGGTGCCTCTCAACACGAGCAGCTCCCCCTGACACTTGCAGAGCCGCAGTGGTGACGGAGGCCTCTCTACCTCTAAGGCATGAGATAAGCTACACACAGCAAGAGGGTTTGCCTAATTAACTCCGATTGTATATGACATTGTCATGTTGATTTACTAAATATACGCGGGAAATCTCTTTATTTCACCAGCTGATTGGTGACATAATCTGGGGCTGTAAGGAGCAGCCTTGACACCAATTCCCTCTGGTTATGTTACCTGTCTTTTCCACCTGCAATCGCATCAATGAAGCCCACAAGGAACTTCAATAACTAATTTATTCATTTTGCTTCTGATTTATAGTAAAAAGGAAAGGATGTCAGGATACACTTGTCTAGAATGACAATCAAGCCCAGAACCCTTCCAAGCTGGCGCCTCCTCAAGAAGTAGAAGGCTTCACCTTAGCAGCATGAGCACGGAGCAGATCGCAATTACCAACACTCTTGTGTTCCTGCAGGCTCACACCAGCTGGGAGAAAGTTTCCAGGTAACAGAGCCTGGAAAAGTCAATTACTTTATTTTTACTGTCTGCCAAAGGTATGGCCATCCCTGACTGACACATGACATGTTCAATCATGCTCCCCGTGTCCCCACTTGCCCCAGAACAATTCTGTGTCACCAGGCTGTGCTGAGGTCCTGCTTTTGCTCTCTGCTGCGGTGGAAAGGGCCCCACAGACCCCTGGGACAACTTGTATGAGCAGCAGGCACAGGGTGGAGGTTTGAGCTGATGCAAATGAATCCACAACTGTGTATGGAGAGTCCCCTGGAGCAGTATGGCTCAAGGAGCTTCCCCATTATTCAACCCCACTTACACTGAAGTACAGATATTCAAATCTGTATTTGCTGCCTAAAGGAAATGGACTCCAAGGCAGCTCTGAAAGCTCATACTAAAGCTTCTCCCCTCTCGTGTAACATGAGAAATTTTCAAAAGTGTTTTGGCAGGAAACTGTTTCCAGTGTCTGACCATGTGCTGGAGGTCAAGGCTTTCCTCCCCAGATGGAGAGCAGAGGAATAATTACTGATGGCCTCCTCGGAGGTGCAGTCTCTTTCCGAAGGAGAACACAGTGGCTGGTGCTTTGCAGGGCAGCAGCACTGAGTGGTGGGCTGTGCCCCGGGGCAGGGCTCAGGTTCCACCTGCCCAGGTGTGCAGTACCTGGGCTGGCCTGTGCCCCTGCAGCTCCTGCAGAACCTGGTGTGCATTTGTCAGGGCTGCAGAGCCCAGGAGCCACATTCCCTGCTCTCAGCACAGAGGTGGAAGGAGCAGTGTCCCAGCTCAGCACACCCCTGTCCCAGACACCACAGTGGCATTTCCCACTGACCACAACCCTTCTCGACGCCGCTTCCCGAATTTGGAGCCCTTTTTAAGGCCTGGCCCACACTGAAGCAGTTGTTCTCAGGGGCTGGCAATGTCAGTGGCCTTACACTGGCAGAGGCATCCTGGGAGACCAAGAATGCCTCCTTCAGCAGTTCTCTGAGCTGCTCCAATTTCTGCCTGGAACAACTAAAGTTACAGAGCAAAGCCACTTCCTGCTCACACGGCCTGTCCTCGTCAGCGCCGCGCTCCCGACGGCCCTGAAACCAGAGCTCATTTGGCACGGCCAGCAGGGAGCAGGGGAGCTGCTCAAGGGGATGTGCAGATCCTCTGTGTCAGGCGTGGAGCCCAGCTCAGCAGCGGGGAAGGGGGAACACGCAGCTCCATTGGAGGAGAGCCTAGTTAAGACCCGTCTGTGTCAGCCCAAAGCTTAATCTGGATTGATGCAAACTGTAGAAAGTATCATTAGAGACTGTCTGGGGAAGTCACGGAGCTTCTCTGCTCCCTCCTTGTCTGCCGCAATAATAGAGATATTTCTGTTTACAGAGGTGGACTTGATCCTCAGAATTTCCTCTGTAGATCTCTAGTATTTGCATGTGTCACCCTGTTTTCCCTGGCTCATTAATCACTCCCTGTGCTTGTCAAAGTGGAGCAGGGCCTGCTGTGCTCCCACTACCTGCTCTAGGGGCCCCAGGCTGAGTGTTCCTGCTGCTCCTGCAGAGCTGCTTTGTGGCCCTTCCCGCAGCCCCTCGGTGTGCCTTGCAGCCCCCCCGAGCCCCGGCAGCCTGGGGCACTGTCTTGGCATAGCACAGGGCACGGGGCTGCCTCGCTGCCTGCAGAGCAAAAAGCTGTCCCTAAACTCTGGCCAAAACATCTCCCCCATCCCCGGGGTCAGTGTGCTGTCTCCCTCCCTCCCATTGCTGACCTTCCCTGTGCTCCACTGAGCAGAGCTCCCCGTGGCTGGGGCAGGGGAAGCACCCTGGGCAGTGGGAGAACTGTGGGGAGAGAGGGACAATGTGCCAACCAGGTCAGGACTGCTCCTGAGTAAAGACCTGGTTAGTGCAGGGGCAGCCTGGCCAGGGGGCAGGGCCAGGTACAGCCTGAGCCAGGTCTGCTGGAGCCGGGATGTGGCTCAGGCCTGTCTGGAGCACAGCGAGGTTCATCTCTGCTCTCTGCAGTGTCTCTGGCTGATTAGGAGCAAAGCCCATCTCCTTCTTCCTGCCTTTCCCATCAGCTGGAGCACAGGGCTTACAGGAACAGCTCCTTTTTTATTTCTCTCCCGTTTTTAATGACCAATCTCTGTGATTGGCATGAGGAGCTGAGTCCTGGTAGGGCTGGGGAAATTCAATATTGCTAAGACCAGGACAGGAAACAGCAGTGTGTTCCTGCAGTCACAACATTAAGTCATTTGTGTATTAAACTGAAGATGACAGTATGAAATGCTGAAATTATCTTGGTCCATCCCAGCTTTCAGGACACAATGAACTTAAAGGGGTTCAGTTTGGTATTTCTGAGACCCCTGTCACCTTGGGATCAAGTTTTAAAGCATCTATTTTGGCATTTTTCAAGGTTGACCTCTTAGATGTGGGGGCAGGACCAAAGCAGGCTCAGTCACAGCCTTGTGCAGAGTGAGGCAAGTGCTGGCAACCCCCCTGGTGAGCCCCAGGGCCGTGGAACAGTGGGATCCCTGATCCACAGGACAGTGGGACCAGTGGTCCAACGCTCACCTGCTGTGCTCAGTGTGAACAACAGGGGCTGCGAGGGTTGCCGTGTGGTCTCAGATAAGGAAGCCCTGCAAGATCCCCATCCTACTGAGCAAGGCAGGCATGACTGGGGTAGGAGACGTTTCCCTGGACACTGAAGGGAAAATTCCCACAGGCTAAGGTAGTTCTTTCCATTGGAATTTGTCATCAAAGACGTCCCCGAGCTCTGCGGAGCTCGATGACAGACCTCGGCAGAGCCGGGTCTCTGCAGGTTGCCAGACTGCCTATTTTTAGTCAAGTCAGAAGCCCTGCAGAAGTGGTGCCAGTCAGGGCTGAGTGACACCCGTGTTACCCGGGAGGGCAGCTGGGCCCCGACGCAGGAGTGGAAAAAGGGACCTGTGTCCCATCTCCGGTTGCAGGGCCGAGGGCCGAGGGCTCCCCAGCCAGGCCCGACACGCTGCCTTCCTGCACGTGCCTTGCCCTGCGCCACAGCCTGAAACCGGGACAGGAGGGGCACTGCCCCTGCTGTGTCTGTGCACAGGCCTCTGAGACAGCCCAGCCTCCTCTTCTACCTCCCCATCTCGGCTATTCACCACTGAAAATCAAAGCTGGAAGGACAGTCTGAAATTAAACTTAAGACAAAGATGCTTTTGAAGTCTTACCGAGTGTTAGAACAAACCACTGCAAACCTCTCATTGAACCCCATTGATATTTATTGAATTTCCCAAAGGGGTCAATAACAAGTTGTTGATTTGTATGCTCAGCACCTGAATGATGAAAACAAAAAGGCAGGACCACAGAATTCAGGAGGACAGTGACAGAATCACTTCAACACAAACGATCACTGAAAATATTTCACCTAAAGTTTGCCAAAAGGGGAAACACAGAAATCTGCTGTACTGAGATGTGCAGCTGAACTGCTGCAACCCTGTGGATTGTTTCAGGTAGAAACAGTCCTCCTTTTGCACAGTGTATGATAACTTCTTTCCTTCTGTCCACTAGGAAATTGCAACAAGGGCCTTGCCAACGCGTACTCACATCTGTGAAGGGCAGGAGTAGGACAGTGGAGCAGCTCTGTCCTCCTCACCAGCTCACTGAAATAGAGGATGCTGCTTGGTCACATACCACAGATGCACACACATTTCCATTCACATTTCGTTCATCCCAAGCTACCTATTTCTATTAAAACCCCCTACAAATGCAGGAAGGCAAGACATACCCCCAGTATTGAACGGCAATTAAGCAATTCGCTCTCCTCCAAAGCTCGTCTGCTGCAATCTTCATCAAGAAAATCAAGCCAACCCAAAGCAAATTAATATAGATATGCCTGCTCAAAGTAAATAATTGTTAGAGCAATCTCCCTACCGGGGAGGCTCTAATTCTCCTCTTTTCTTACTATTTACAGAGCCACTGCCAAAGAAAGGACATGTTTCATTTTCTCCACTTCAGTGGGGTGATCTAATGGACCGGAGTGGACGCACTAAAGCTCCAGAGCACGGCATAAATGGGCAACAGCATAAGACAATGCAAGAACAAGACAAATCAACCCTTCCTAGCTTCGGGTCCTCTGCATGGCCCATGGGACTGAGCTAATGCAAGAATTAGCCAAAGAGGAAACCAAGGATTCAGTCCCTTAATGACAGGAGCTGCCTTCCCTCAGGGACAGAATGCTTCCCTGCAAGCAAGACAGAGGGACGCTGGGAGGAGACAATTAGGGGGCACACAGTTAGGGGGCCTTTGTGCTGTAGGTAGCAGGGGAGGGGGGTTCTCCTCACTATGTCTTACAGGGCAGGAGTTTGAGGAGCCTGTGACACTGTTTCCCTGCTGCAGGTGCTGGGAAGGGACAGGACTGTGTTTTCAGCTGAGGCTGTGGGTGAAGAGGCCAGGGACAGCCCCACAGCCCAGCCCCAGGTTGCTCTGTGCTGTCCTCCACAATATATCTACCAGTTAGGGCAGTCCAGATTCCCCTTGACTCATCCCTGTGGGGCAGCTCTGCACTTTTTTGACTGAATTCTGAGAGCATTCCCTGGCATAAGTGGTTAGGACAAGAAAGTTTCAAAGTCCCCTGAGTCAGCACCATCCCTGGCTCCCCAGCCTAACCTGTCCTCACCCACGTGGACACCCAGACCAGCACTGCTCACAGGCTCTTCCAGTCTGGGCACCACCCATGCCTCATGTCCCCCTGGCCCCAGAAGAGCAGAGCTGCTGTCTGGAGTATCTGTGATCAATGTATTGAATCAGAGCCTGAAACAGCCATGCAGAACAGAAGTGAAAGTCCCACTGACACAGCGCCGTGTTCCCGGAACAGGCACAGAGGCAGGAGCAGATTAGTCACTGCTGTACCCTCGTGCTCCGGCCAGCACGGAGTCACAGGGCTCAAACAGTGCCACTTCCCATGAAATATGATTCAGACTCCTCATGCACACCCCACTTCCCAGCCCAGTGTGGTTTCCCTGATCCCAGGGTATTTCTGCCGTTACTCCAATACTGTGTCCCTTTGAAATCCTGGGAAGGCACCTGTCCTGATTTGCCAGAGGGTTCCTTCAGCACTTTTCTCCCACAGCCCTGCTTGGTTTCTTGGTCCCTGCTGTGCAAATGACCCCACCAGCCTCCCTGCAAGGTATGTGGAGAGGAGCTGCTCACTAAGTGAGAGAAAAAAACCTTATCAGACAAAGGTCCAAGGGGAAGGCAGGCAGCACATCCAACATTCCCAGGGAGTGTTGGGAGATGAGCACCAAGAGCTGCAGTGCCCTGGCTGCTGTTGTACGTGTGTCCATGTGTCTGTGCTGACATTCAGACAGGACGGGACATTTGCTGTCCCCACTGTTTGGACTCAGGCCCATCCTGGCCCTGCCTTCTCCCTGAGTCCAGTGTCCCAGTGCAGTGCTGGGCACAGCTCTAGATCTAGAGACAAGTGCACTTGAGAGCATGACCCCCTGAAAGATTTACAGCTAATGGGGGAAGGCAGAGAGCGTAAATACACATTTTTCAAAAGCCAGTGTAAAAGTGGTGTAGAATTAAGCTGGTAGAACAGAAATTCCAGCTGGAGCCCATGATCCAGGCTGAATAACTGAACAGCTGGAGGCCTTGTCCTTGAGGTGCCGGGGGTGGTTTGTTCTTCAGGCAGGTATTTATTTACCACTTGCGCATTTCCAGATCTATTGCAACCCCTTGTTACAGTCCTGTTACAGATGTGTTTCAAAACAGTGTTCCCCTCTCCTTACACCAAAATAAAACAAAAAAAGAGACAGATAAAATATAGAGCAGCCCCACAAGCCGTTGGAGGTACGGCAGCTCCTACCCACGGGGTATAATTCTGAACAACCCAAACCAGCTCCAGAATAAAGCAGAGAAAATGTCAGCCCTTTGTATGAAAGGGCTGCTGAAAGCGCCCGGCTGGCTGGGTTGCCGCGGGCGTTAAGGCAGCATATGTCAGAGTGCTGGGAAGGAGCTGGCTGAGATGGGAGCACGGAGCTGCTGCTGCAGGCCCGGCCACCCCGCCTGCCACCCCGCTCCTGGGGGCGGCTTCCAGCGGGCTGGCGCTCGGCACGGGCCACCTGCAAGCCAGATCTGGGCTATGGGAGGAACTGGGGCCTGTTTGGGTTGCCCAGCTGCAGCTCGGCTCATTTGCACGAGGCAGCCTGCCACATCAGAACCGCTTTAGGGAGCACCAGGAGGCAGACCAATCTGCTGCCTCCGAAGTCAAGATGGGTGGGAGGTGCATCCCCGCCCTGCACAGGGCATTGCAAGGGCTGTGTCCTCACCAAACACCCTGATATGGCCACCTCTTCCCAGGCCTGGCCCTTTATCAGATACTGATATCAGAGATCCTTCTCTCTAGTCACACGTTCCTGTTCTGCTGCCAGAACTCAACCTCAGCCCTACCAGCACAGACGACTGTGCCGCCCAAGCTCACACACACGCTGCATCCTCTCTCCTGCTCCAGCTGGAAGGTGTCTGCTCAACTACCTGCAGAGAAACAACACAGTTGTCCCTCCACAGTCAGACATCAGCCCCTGGGAGAGCAGAGCTGTTCAGGGCTACTTGTGTTTCAATAAAAACCATGAAAATGTGACCACAGAAAAGAACAAGAGTCCTGTGTCCTCTGGAGAGAAAAAAATGCTCACTCCCACATCTTTGGGCCTCTTTTTGTATCAGAAACCAGTGGCCAGGTGGGATGGCCAGGAATGAGTCAGACCCAGGACTGGTCATAAAGTGAGCAGGAAATGAGAAGTATTGTCTGTGCAAAATGTGCTTATCAGAGGGCTGGAAGGAAAATGTTCATTTTCTTAGGGAATGTTTTTAGTGGAAATGTTCCAAGTATTTCTGTTAAGAAAAAGGCCTAATGCTTCATTATTTTTTCTTGCTGTTATTTTTCTCATGACAGAGAAAAGTGTTTGAACCACGCAGAGGCTGTTACTTGAGGGATAAAATGTTCCTCTGACACTAGCCTGCAGCGAACATCCCAGGAATACCAGTTTACTGGTAGGAATGATCCCAACTCGGCGAGTCCTAAACCACCCTGAAAGAATGCTCCATAAAGGGAGTTATGAGCTCATAAACCAGCTTTTGCACCTGATGCCATGAGTTACACTCCCCTGGTTTGGGAAGTGCTACCACGTGCCCTGCATGTCAGAGCAGAGCAAGGCAAACTTCAATTGTGCAGGCTGGCAGCTTCCTGTCACAAACAAACTGCAGACCAAGAGCTCCTCATTACTGCCGCAGTCATTTCAAAGCGTAAATGTAATTATCGTGATCTGATCAGGGACAACAGAGAAAGAGGCATAATTTGCTGACAACAGTATTTGCAATAATTAATCTCCCAGATCTTGCCTTACAGGGTCATGGACGTCTTGCAATGGGAAATGGGATGTTTAAATCGTTTGTGTCCCTTTAATCATCTGCACCAGCCGGGGTGACTCAGGGCCTCCCGCCCCAGTCTGCCGGGTCCCTGGGGACAGGGAGTGCCTGGGCTCCCCCACCAGGGGCTCAGCAGGGTCCCCCTTCCTTCCCCTGCCCTTACAGGGACCAGGACTCGGCAAATCAGGAGGAAAGCCTGCTTGCAGTTAATGGTGCTGTAAAGCCTTTACAGACATCAGTCCAGCACCTCTCACACTGGGGGCTGCAGCCCTGAGCCGAAATGCCACCGACCCGAGCCCCCAGCTCCGGGCTTCCCACGGGGTGGGTGTTGAGAAGCTTTGGCTCTGTTGAGGAGTGAGGAGGATCCTCAGAAGAGAGGGGGGGAAGAGCAGCAACTGGACAGCATGTCTGGAGCAGGCTGTTGGGAGGGAGGAGTCAGGCAGAAGAGACATGGAACCAGGAGGGTTTAGAGCAGCCAAGCCAGGCATTAACCTTGCCCTGCAAGGTGCCAGGAGAGCTGAAGGAGCTCAGCATCCAAGGCCTTGCTAGTCTTTGGACGTGCTGACACTGCCCACAACAAACCAGTGACGGTCAGTGGGAACAGCGGGACGCTGTGCTGCAGGCACCTTCCCTCCCTCCCAAAATTCAGGGATGTGTCCCACATCCTCCCTGTGCTCTGTCTGACAGCAGAGGGCTTCACTGCAGCCACCCAGCCTGTCTCAGGAGGGCGAGGATGGCAGGAGCAGGGACACGTGTGTCCCAGGTGTGCCCACGTGCTGCTGCTCATGGCTCTGGGCAGGTGGGAGGTGCAGCAGGAGGTGGGAATTGGCTGAAGCTGCTCCAGCAGCAGCACGCTCTGAAAATGGGCCCGAGAGAGTAATATTTCTTTCATGGGGAAAAAAATCCTGCTCACTTGAAAGGCAGCTGAAACAGAGATTAAAAAGGGAGCCTGAAAGAGGCAAATGGACCCAGGATGCAGCTGCATTTGGAGGCACCATTTCCAGTGCTGAGCTCTGGCCCCTGGGCCTGAGATTGCCTCACTTTGCTCCCCGCAATGAGGCCTGTCAAAACTCTCCTACCTTTGATCACCTTTTGCAGGAAAATTATGTACACATTAGATGCTCATTAACATTTATGTAAGTCATCTGCTGCAGTAGCAGCTTATCTTGTCTGCTACTTGCCTGTGGGAAAGAAAGAAATCGCACAAAAGGCCTGCCCAGAAAAGCCCCAGAACCACGCGCTGCAGTGATGGCCTTGGAAGGTCCATCTGACCCCTCTGCTCCAGCCCTGCCCTTGCCCCACAGCAGTTCCCAGCTCGGGGGGAGCTCCCCAGCCCAACCCTCACCGCTGCTGTACCAGGTGAAGTGGTTCACTGGATGTGCTCTGCTTGGAGAAGATGGTTCAGTGAGCACAGCTGTCACCAACAACAGCAGCAGAGCCTGAACAAATGCATTCAGGGGAAATCAGATAATAGAGGTGGAAAGTGTCCTGTGATCCATTTAACTGTGCCTGCTCCCACGAGAACTCCGCAGAGACTGCTGGATTCGGTTACCAGCGTGACTGTGCACACACTCAGGGGCACACACTCACTCAGCCACACCAGCAGCCCTGGCAGGGCAGGGCAGGGCTGTGGGGACAGCGTGGACAGCACTGATGGGCTCTGGGAGGGATGGGCACTGTGCTCTGGCCAGGACTCATCTCACTGAGTCGTTGCTTCACAGAGCCTGTTCAGCAGATGAAATCTCATCAAAGCACTGTGTGGTGTTCACACTGAGCCAGGTGAGTCTCACAGGCTCCCCTGCTCACCTGGCTCAGACAGACTCAGACCACTCTTCCCGCTGTCGGCTTAATAATTAAGGAGTTGTTCTTACTAGGTTAAGGACACATCTTTCTTCACAGAGCAGCCGGCTCAGTTTACCCCTAATTGCACTCTAGGTAAGAGGTTAAGAGGAGAAAGGATCTTATTATCTGGCTAAGCTGAAAAAAAAATCCCCAAACAGGAGGGCCAGTGCAGCTGTTCCTGCTTCTCCAAGGGCAAGACTCTGCCTCTGGAGCCTCCCCAGAGCCTCATCCCTACCCCAGAGAATTAATTATCTGCTCCTTGTGCCTGGGCAGAGAGTGGAGAGAGAGGATTCCCTTGTGTTACGAGAGGAATTGTGAGACAGACGAATTAGGGCTCGCTCAGTGTTCAAATCCAAGCCCAGCCCAGCTCAGCTCTGCACAGTGTCCAGCAGCTGGTGCAGGGATCCCCCCCAGAGCTGGGCTGAGGGGGCAGGATTGCTGCTGCAAGGCCTGGCACTGCTCAGACAGCTCCCATTGATTGGAGGGCTGCAGAACAGCTCCCGTGGCACTGTCCTCTCTGCAGCCCGGGGGCCAGCAGCGCTGCCCTGAATGCCTGAGGGGCTGCTCCCAGTGCTCCCAG
>JAWWES010000038.1:1127545-1188936 GCA_035583135.1 Lophotriccus pileatus
TGCTCCCAGTGCTCCCAGTGCTCCCAGCTGGCGGGCCCTGGGCAGCAGCAGGCAGGGCTGAGCTCTGCACAGCCCCTCCCTAAGCCAGAGGAGCCCAGGGGCCGGCAGGCAGGCAGTGAGTGCCCCACTCAGGAACGGCGTGGGCTGTCCCAGCACACCCAGCCGGGATCCCACGGGACTCACTGAGCCAGATTGGAATGAAACACACCCAGGGGACTGCATAATTCACCCACCTGGCACACAGAGGGTTTAGGCATAGAGAGTCAGAAAAAGCAGCTCAGGAGAGCTGAATTTGCACAGTTGTGTTGGGAATGGGCAGCACAAGGTACCCATCACTCAGCAGGAATTCCTGCCAAAGGAGTGTAGGCCGTGTTTGGGATGGGAGGTTGTCTGGGTTCATCTCCATGCAGATGTACTTGCATTACAAGCCATGCTAGTCTCTTCCAGGTAGAGATGCTTCTGGACACAGCTCAGAGCTGCTGGAATGCACTCTCTGTGGGGAGCACAGGGGATTCACGGCAGGAATGGCTTTCCCATTTCCCAAGCACTCTAGACAGTTCTGCAGGAATTTCTCCTTCTCTGTTAACAATGTAAAGCTTTGGCAGATTACCCAACTTAAAAAGTAATTTAAACTGCACTTATAAAATATTTCATGAAACATTTCTAAAAACATTGCCACTTTCACTCCCCAGCCATGACAGCAGCAGTTGAAAGGAGGAGAGTGCAGTGAAACCTCTCTCTTAAACTCAGATCTCTTGAAATTTCTGCTGCTTCAAGCTGCTATTTCTATTCTGTATTCACTTAAAAGGTGCAGAAAATAGGCATATTCAATATCAAATTTTGTTGTTTTAAAACTCGTGGAAGTAAATACTTTGATCTAATCACATGTAAATTATGTGTCACTGTTAAAATATGGGACTGCATGTAAATCTCAGATACAAAAGAAGTCATCACCGTCTCCATGTAGAATGAAAAGAAATGTAGAATATTAAAATCAGGAGGTTCAACTTTATTAGCATAACAGCTTCAGTTGATATTCATGTGCACCAAAAATGCATTCACAGCAAAATAACTCGGAAAGAAGAAAAGCCCTGATTCAGCACAGTAATTTAACTCATATTTAGCTTTAAGTGTGTGCTTAAGTCCAGCTGGGCTTAAGTCCAGAGGAAGAAAAGTTCTCCGATAGTCAAGACAAAGTCAATAAAAGTTGAGCAAATGATTGCAGGCCGACCAAAAAATCAGTTCAGCCTTTGTTTCAATTCAAGTGTGTTCTGTTGTTACAAAACTCTGTGAGCAGGCCCAAACCAAGCCCTGTGAGGCTAACAATTTCATAATAAACACTGTCCCTGCAGGATGGAGGACAAAAGCTTCCAGGCTGCATCAATGTTCCGCTGACAGCCAAAGAGAGAGAGGGAGCAGCTCCAGGTACCACCAGCAGTGAACTGGTGCACGTGGAGAGCTGGACAGGCTGCTCGTCCTCTGCTTTGTAGGGAAAAGGCACAAGGCCATGAGTTCCCCCTGCTCCTGTCCTGGGGCTGCTGGGCTGAGATGGGCAGTGCTGGAGCAGAGAGAGCAGCTCTCACAGCCCCCACGGCCACCCACCCTCTGCTGCCAACAACACGACTGCTCCCTAAACCAGGAGCTCTGCAGGGCAGCAGCAAGCCCTTACTGCATGGACATGGCACCCAGAGAAGGAAAAGTACAGTGCCAGTGATGCCAAAGGTGTTAGTTAAAAACTGCCCTTGGAGAGAATTGGTCTCAGACTGAGGAAGAAACACACCTGAATAATCTGGGCACTGGGCTGTGGGCACAGGTGCCATCAGCAGGGTAAAACATTTTGTCCTATTTCAAAAGACTTGATGCCCTTAAAGCACTAACCCCCCAAAAAACCTCTCTGGTGACATGAATTCAACCCTTTCCCAACAATGTTCTTTTCCAGCACCCTCTCCCAGGGCCCCGTGCACACAGGAGGAGATCACTGCTTCCTCTGCCTGCACATTAGGTGACTTCACTCTGTTTGCTGTGAGCTTTTGCAAAAGGTTCCTTTCATCAGCTGCCTTTGAGGTTCTTTGAAAAATGGAAATAATTAGGCATGTGTATTTTCATTGGCACAGAGAGGCTGAAGCCTGATCTGAAAGGCTTTGCCTCTGCAAGAAAATAATAGGTCCAATTAAATGTACTTTATTCTGTGAAGTTCAAACGCCATAGCTCTGGGGGCAGGAATTACGTGCGGAACAGGGATGCAGGTATATTTAGGAGTGGGGTTAAAGGTAATCTACTCAGGTTTACCAAACAGCAATGCTGATGACGAAGGGAGAAGCAAAGGGTGCAAGTGTGACCCTCCTGTCCAGAGGGAGAGGGAAAAGCCCCGTGTGCACTGGCACTGAGTCCACTGAGAACCAGGGACTCCACTTGCATCCGTAATCATCCGGCTGCAGTGATGGCTGGAGCTGTGATAAAACACCCCGGCCTGGAGGGAGCTGCATCAGACCCCTAATTATCACTCATGATTCCTTGTTCAGTTAACACTTGCAAGAAGTTTCTAAAGTTTCAAAGGAGCATAAATCTTATCAAAGTATTTCTAATTGCACGTAAATGGCAGGTACCGTGTCATTTAGCTTGGGCTGCAGGGAAGGGGCAGCAGAGCTCTCTGGAAACAGTGCAAAGGTCTAGTACTGCATTCAGCACTCACAGAGACATCAAACCCTCATATAAATGTTAACTGAAAGCAAAATTGCAGTTAAAAACAAGATAGGATGCTTTAAAAATAATTAAAAACATGTGAGGCAAATCAACATGCTCCTCTGCTTATGGGTCTGGGCTCTCTGGGGGCTCACGCCTGTCTCTGCTGCCTGCAATGGCTTTCTGTCTGCATGCTTGGACAAAAGACACTTTATTACAGTAATTTATCACCCCATAAAAGTGGCTTTCTTGTATTGCTGAATAATTTTGAAAGAAATATGTTTTAAAAATTAAAAATGCAGTCGGTGTACGCACACTCGGGTCTGCTGGGAGACATTTCTGCAACTACTGTAACTGCCTGGGTAGTTTTAATACCTCTATCTTCTATTATTTAAAGTATGATGATATTTTTTCCTTCCCTGAGCTTTGTCAGCTATAAATAAAAGATAAGGGTTGAATTGTACAGGGTATCTGTAAGCACTTCCATTATTGATACTTAATGTTACTTGGAGGGGGTGGTGAGACCCTGGTGCTTCTCATTTGCACCTCAGCCCTGAGGCCCACTGAGGAGAGTGGTAGGTGCACAACTGAGAGGCCATTTTCTCTGGGTATTTCTATTTTTGCCTCCATGTGGCACCTTCCAGCACAAAAACAAGACCTATCCACAGATATTTAATGAAACATCAAACAAAGATGGTTGGGGAAACTGAGAACTGCTAAACTGGGATTAGTAACAAATACACCCATCAAACTGGTGCAGAAGCAGAAGGGTTGTCTGACCTGGGATGACTCTGAAGGAAAAGGAATGTGTTAGTAAGGCTGCTCCTAAGGCAGAGCTGTAATTTGGTTTGCCAGGTTCCAGTATCCTTGTTCCTCACTCTGCTGTCTCCACCTGCTCCAGCTCAGCATCCTTAGGCAGGACATTTGCCCCAGGGTGAGTGCCCCTGTAAATCCTTTATTTGCAGCTGGCTCACGTCCTTGTTCCTCAGCAAACCAAACCTCTTGTACTTTGTTTGGTCTACCGATGTTGCTGTACCAAGAAAAGTTCTGCTGTTAAAACAGAGAGGCTCTCCAACAGGACAAGGACCACACACTCCACAGGAATCCTCATCCCTACAACGCCTTGGGACTGGCAAAGCAGCAGGAGCTGGGCTTGGAACAAACACGTGAAAGTAACCCTAGTGGTGTGAATCCTGCCCCTGTGTCATCTCTTCAATGCTCTTAAGGGCCATGTGGCAAATTCCAGCCACACCAAAGCTGGGCAATAGCTGGGAAGGGGAGTCAGTGTCAGCACTGGCCTGACAGACCAATAAACCCCCGGAGCTGAGTGTCCCCTCACGGGCTGTTTTCCATCTTGCCTCAGAACTGGCGAGGCTGCGTCAGAGACCCTCTGCCAGCCGACACTAATTACAGATCTGCAACCAGTCCTGATGCCTCTTCAAACCACAAGATGATAAAATTAGATCATTACTCACATCACCCTCTTTGCAGAAAATTATCAGAGGGATGCAACAGTCCCTCCCCCTTTCATTTTCTAAGAAGTGACTTCAAGGCCCGGGGAGTGAGACAGTGACTCACGCTCAGAGGTTTCCTCACCAGCTCGTATTTAAGCAGAGCTAACAATGAGAAAAGCTGCTCTCTGTGCACAGAGACCCAACAAGTGCACACACATGGTCACACTGCAAGAACAGCCACACAGACCCCAGGCTGGGCAGAAATCCACATCACTTGTTACCTTTCGAAACCAGAGGGGCTGCCAGGCAAATCCTGGGCACCACTGAAAGCAGCTGGAAACACACAGCGGAGCCATCCCACAGACTCCCCAGGGGTTTGGTGCTGCAGAAGGGCCTCCACAGACACTCCTGTTGCCCTGGCAGGTTTGGACACAGGTACAGAGCTTTGTGTGGCCAGAGCAGAGGTTCACTGGGCCAGTGTCCTGCCCCCCTCAGTGCCAAAGGTAGATGTCTCAGGTGGAGCTTAAGGCCACTGCCTGTTAGGGTTGAGCCAGTTTGGCTGTTCAGTCAGGGATCCATCCGGGCACCGGGCTGAGCTGGGCACTTCCCACATCAGCATGGCAGCATTTCCAATTTCCCAAAGTGCCATAAACCCCTCGGTCCCACTGCTCACACTCCCCTTGCAGACAGCTGTGTGAGCCCCTGCCGAGCACTGCTGTCTGTCCAGGCATTCCCAGCCAGTCCTGCAATATCACAGGTACTTTGCAGACCTGCCCTGATTATGCTTCATGTTACAGTACCAGTTTTACACAGCTTAAAAGGCATTAATAAATAATGAATTGGACTTGTTGGCCTGTTATATGTATAAGCAGCATGTGTCCAAAATGGTTCCCAGCACATCAGTGGAAGTTACCATAGATAATGATAGGCTACAATTAAAAGCAATCTATTGCTCTGCTGGACTGTGTTACAGTGTGTAATAAAAGATTAATCACTTATTAAAATAGCTACAAGTATTTCATTAACCTTTCTGCAGTATTTCTAGGGGGGCTTGTCTGCGCTGCGGTGACTGCGGTGCTGAGCGTGCCGGGTGACAGGACCCGCTCAGCCCTGCCTGCCTGCTCTGGCAGCTCACCAGCACGCCCAGCCCCTCGTGTGTGCCCAGCTCTGGGGGGCCCTGGCTGCAGGCCCCGTGTGGTGGCAGCAGTGCAGCCAGCAGGGCACTCTGTGAACACAGAGCCCTGCGGGAACAGCTCGGGCACCGCCAGGCTGCTCCCTCAGAGGGCGTTCCCAGAGCTGGCCTCGCAGGCTGCCTGGCCCTGGCTGCCCTCCTGCCTGGCCCTGGCTGCCCTCCTGCATGGCCCTGCCTGCCCTCCTGCACAGCAAAGACCTTCTGCCTGGGCTCAGTGGGCCTTCCCTGCCACTCTCTGCCCACCAGCTGAACTCTGGCCCCCAGGTGTCCTTCCCACAGCAGCAATCCGACGGGTCTGTTCGCCAAAGGGAAGCTCTCCGAGGAGCCCCGGGTGCCTGTGCTCACCTTCACTTGGTGTGTGTGTCCCTACCCTGGGAACACCCAGGTTGGATTTTGCCATTTGCACCTGGAGAGCTCATTCCCAGGAGCGTGTTCACCTTCTCTTATCAGTTGGACCTGGACTTACACAGACATATGGAAACACGGGCAAAATCTTTCCTCCGAGCACAAGCTTTTAGCTGTGCTGATTACTCCCAGCAGTACTTACCACTGGGTAAGAGAGGCTTTCAGAGCTGAAGTACCTCAAGGACTGTGTTTCCTCCACAGAAGCCAGTCTGCTCCTTCAACACCTTGCTACTTGAAGCTCTCTCTGCCCGTGGCAGCCTATCATGAGCCTGCAGAAACTACATCAACTCAAAAACGATGTGTGCAACTGAAAAGTGGTTTTCAGGAACGCTTTTTAAGTGTGTAAAATAACTCAGTGGCTTGTTGAAAGCCATCAAGAGGTATGCTTGAGGAATAGTGTTTGGAGACAGCAGAAAATAGCTCTTCAGTCCTAAGGACAGAAGAGTATCTTTAGTTCTCTCTTCCTCCCCTATGCAAATATTATCCTTTAACCGGGCTGGTCCTGAAGTGGTAAAGGACACACCTTTGTCCATCAGATGAGAGGATGATCTCTTTGCTGTGTTCCTCTGTGCAGGGGGGAGTAACTTCTCAGTCCCCACTGTGTTTAAGCCCAGCTTTATGTCCTATTTGGCTCTCCAGCCCTAGCAGCTCTCAGACAGAATCATCTGAGCCATTGCCTGGGCTCCAACCCTCCTTTTTCTCATATTAGTGGGACCTATTCACACATAAGGGACCCCCATTATGCTTGATCTGAAAGATATGTGACTCGTGGAAACAACACACTTTGAAACATTCATGCAGCAGTTCTGTAACCTCAGCCAGAGTTCACCAGTTGCACATAGAGAGATTCCCTAAATCACTCCACTGAAACACACTGCTCAGCAAAGCCACTTCTCCTGTGCCTGGTTCCTGCCTGTTGATGCCTTTTGCTTTTGAAGGCTGGAACTCGTCTGATACATCAAGGCTGGCAGAGGAAGAAGTCTTTTGCTCACAAAGGTTTGAAATCCCCATCAGTTTGCACCTGTGCCTTTCAAGCCAAACAAAGCTCTTGTATTGCTGGAAGTCACAACAACCGTGGGAAGTGTTGCTGCAGCACATGGTGTCATCCCTCCTGGATCCCCCAGCAGCCAGGTCTGAGCTCTCACAGCCATGGCTGCTGGGGCAGGGGGGCAAACCCTGCTAGAGACAGGCCAAATACTTTCTTTGCTCTGATAGGATTTTGACACATACAATAATTCTGCTGAATTCAAAGGATAATTTGTATAAAGACTCTTTCTTTGTTAATCTCAGGATTGCTGCTTTGCAGAACATTTTCACTCTGCAAGACTTGACACAGTAGTGGAAACTGCCCCAGTGCTGAAAAGGGGAAAGGTTAAGGAAGATTCAGCAGGTAGCAAGGATTCCTTAAAGCTTTTCTTTGGTGTGTGTCTCCTCTGGCAATGAAAAAGGGGTTCTCCGCTGTGGACTTTATAGAGAGGGTGTGGAGCACAAGGAGATTTATGAACTGTTTTCTGGAGTGCAAGTGCCTTTCAGTTCTGGTATGTACAAACTTACATCTTCTGCCCAATTTGACAAGAAAGCAGAGTTTCCCTGGATTGTCCCTGCATTTGCTCCATCCCACTTACTGCTTTCACATGCAGAAAGCATTCTTCTCCTTTTCAAAGATCCAAAGAAGGCAGGTCTCAGAAGAGAGCATTCCTGCCCAGGGTTGGATCCTGAGCTCTGCCCTTGACTCAGTTAACAAGGGGTGTCCCTGAACACACTGTTCCCAGGATGAATGGAATATTTTTCACCCTTTGTTTGCCTCTGTTCTTGGTGCCTCTGCAAACCACAAAAAGCTGAAGAATCTGGAGTTTGCCAAGAAGTGTTAATATGAAAACGTGATCTTTCCTCTCTGCCCTGGCAGTCACGTGTCAAGCAACATCTGAGCTTTTTCCTACCAAGTGGAGTAGGGCTGGGGCTGTACAGATCTGCCTCCTCCTGCAGTGTCAGGAGCGCCCAGGCACTGCGGCACAGCTCAGCCTGCTGCCAAGTTCCCCTTCAGAAGCACATTTTAAAAACAAATCTTCATCTGCTCTCATCTCTCCAGCCCCTTTCCCAGGTCATTCATCCACTGAAGTAATCATGGTTATTTCCAATGTGTCTGTAAGCATCTAAAAGAGCTTTTGCAGTTTCCTGCTGCCAGAGCTGGGCACTCACAACTCTTGTCCCAGTCAGGAGGTACCTTGTGTTCCCTGAAACCAGCAGCCCTGCAAGTCCAGCTCTCCCTGCCCCCATTCCCCAGTCCCAAAGTCAAACCCACTGTCTTCCCCAGTACTCCAGCACTCTGATGTAAACTGGCCATACAGCACCGAGGTCAGCTGGACCCACAGACTCACAGTGCTGCTCTGACCCCTCCTTTGGCAAGGACACCACGGGGCTGTTCACTGTCTGGCCCAAATCAGGGTTTCAAATACATAAAATACTGCCTGCAAGATGAGATGAGATCGCCTGAACGGGATAAGGATTGTCAGGAAGCCAGGCTGGGAAGCAATTGTGTGATATGCCTTGTCCCATCCCTGAAACACAGCACAGGCACTGCCCTTGCCATCCCTCTGGAACACCCCCTGGCAGCAACGAGGAGCAGAGCAGGGCTGGACACACAGCCTGGACAGGCTGTAACAGGAGCTGTGGGCCCAGCTGCACGTGCTGTAAAACTCTCTGTGACACCAGCACAGCCTGCTCTCCTGGAGCCCTGGAGTGCTTTCAGCATTTCTCAGACAGTATCATATCAAATTACCGAAAGTATTTTCAAAGTTGTTTCCCGACATTTTGTTTGAGTTAATAAAAAGTGACAGAGTTGGAGAGAAAGCAAAGCACACGTGTTCCAAGGAAGAAAAAAAGGCCAGTCAACAAAAAATATGACCAACTGGAGACCACTGCAAGCAGGATGGCTTTGGAACATCTGCAGCCAGAGAACGAGGGAAGGGCACTGGGGAAGAGGGAATGAGGAGAAGGAGGGATGAAGACAGCTCTGCAAACCTCAGGCTGCCCTCAGTGTCCTCCACTCACTGCCTTCTCCTGCAGATGCTTCTTTAGATGTGATGGAGTGGAACAGCAAGATAAGGCCAGGACAGCACAGGAACCTCAGCACCAGCACTCCCTTCCTCAGGAACAGGCATGGGCTCTGGGCCAGGAATTAGAATTAATCTCCAAGGCTGGCATTCTGGTACCTTTTAGCAGCACTGAATACGTTTGGTGGCAGGAGGAGAAGAGGACTACTTTATTTACCTGTAAGTGCCAGAAAACAATTTTTTGTTTCTTTCTCAGGTCAGACATGTGTTTGTAGCTAATTAAAATGCTAAATTACCTCCACCAACTGCAGAGAAAAATCACAATGTAATTACATGTCACAAAAAAAAAAAAAAAAAAATCTCTGTTTCTTAGTTCATTTTGAGATAAACAAATGAAATCACTAAGATTTGTTGCTTTGGTGGCTTTTCATAACAGGAAATGGTAATAACGCATTTGTGCCTGTAGGAACTTCCTCTGGTTCCCCTCTTGGCACTAAGGGAACTGTAGGAAGCTGCCTGAAACAGTCACAAAGGCTTTGCCGTGGCAGGAAGCCAGTTGGGTTCACTTTCTGTCTCCTGCTGAGGGTCCTGGGAAGCCCTGCAAGGCTGCTGGCACTGGCTGGGCCAGGAAAGGAAAGGTCTGTGTCCGGCAGCCCTGCACGCTTCACTTGGACATCCCAGGGAACTCAGAGAGGAAAAGTAATGCCCAAATTTCCTCTGCCAAGCCCTGCTTCTCCCAGGGTGATGCAGACACTCCTGCCCCAGGACCAGAGCAGGCTGGTCCTAGAGCAGACCTGTCCCTGCACCTCCTGCAAACTCACACTGCCAGGCACACAGCAGCCCTGGCAATAAAATGGAAGCTGAACTCCTCACAAAGTGTGTCCTCTGACAGCTTACTAAGGTGCCATTAAAGTGCCAACATCCCAGACTCAAATGCCTGAAGTTCCACCCCAGAGGGCTTCCTTTGTGCCACAGCAACAGGGAGGGCCCTGAATGGTCACTGCCAGCCACTGTGCAGTCCCTATATCTCTCTCAGACATGCTGCTAAAATACATCTTTCTAATCTGGAAAAGCAGATTTTGCCATCCTCCCCCCTCTTCAAGCTCAGAAATGTTAACAAACGCTGCAGTTCAGAGGTATGAACACGGCTGTCCTAATAATGTGTCTCTCTAGATTCTTGTCATGCTGCCCTGGTGATATTCAGCGTGATAATGAAGGCAGCAGGGAAGGAAGAACAGAGAAAATAGCAAACAACCTGGGAATAATGTGGAGTTGCCATGAAGAGTCACAGATTTGCTTACTGGAATTTAGAGCAGTTTGATTTTTTCTCTGAAGTCCTGCTTGCTGTAGCAGAAGCCCGTGCAGACCAGCAGAGCTGCTCAGTGGGGCTCAACACTGCAGGGGCAGCTCAGGTACAGATGAAAAGGCTGGTCCTGGGCACTTTGTCAGCTCAAAGATGCTCTTAGCCTACAACACCCAGATGGAATGAGAGGGTACAAACAGCCCAGGGCTGACATCACCTCAGAGCCTCCAGGCACTCCCAGTTAAAATGCAGGAATGCCCCCTCCCTTCCAACCAGCCCCGGACAGCACCTGGGCTGCCAGTCACTGCAGAGATCAGGGGTCAAGAGAGCAGAGCAGAAGGACCTCAGGAGGTTACTGCAGCTGGGAGAGAGACGGGGAAGGGAGAGGGCAGGGAGCAAATGAGAGAGGAGGATCTGCTTGCAGGGGAAGGCGCAGGGATGAAAGGAGGGCCACGAATGGCTCCATCCATCTGCTCTGGCCTTGCCCTTCACTCTCTCCCCCTGCAGCCACTTGCCTGCACTCTCTGAGCACCCCCAGCACCCCCAGCATGACCCCCTGCACACCCAGCCCTGTGCTCTCCCCACGGCTCCTCAGCAAACGTGCTCTGTGGGTTCCCACGGGGCAGCTCAGAGCTGCTGGAAACGTGCAGGGCAGAGAACAACCTGTGCAGTGAGGTCTGTTTGGAAACAAGTGAAAGCTGATTCTCCAGGATGAGCGCTCAGAGCGAGTGTGAGGTTTAGGAGAACTGTCTGAGCTGCTCTTTCCTGTGTCCTGGCATAAAATAGAGTGATGGGGTGGGTCAGTCTGGCACTGGGTTTGCACCTGAGAAGAGCAGAGGGATTGTTCTGGTCAGGGCCTTTCACACCCAGACTGAGGGTGTAGGGAACACGAGGAGCAGAACAGCCAGATACTGCTGCTATGAAACACACTGGGGTTAATACCCCCTTCAACCTCCAGATGCAGTGACAAGGACTGGAGTGAGATCAGCAGGGGATCCAGACTTCTCTGTTCCTCCAAAAGTGCAATGTCCTGGCATGAAGTTAGCTTTTGGTTTTCTGCCCATTTATCTAAACTTTAATGATATGGTCATGGTGGCAAAACTTCACTGTTAACTGGGCTCAAAGCAGTAAGAGCCTTTTGCTAATTTCTGCAAACTCTGTACATAAGAATTTATCAATTCGTGAGATGAATTTTTTGTCTTGGCAACTGTTTTTTATCTTTCTTAACAGACACAATGTTTAATTCACTGTAACTAAAGACACTGGGATTTTAGTGAGTTTTCTGTCAGTTCCCATAACTCATTTTGATGGGAACCCATTGGATTTTAATGGAAACCTATTAGGTGAACATATTGTGATCATTAATGAACTTGATGTGCAATTACACAGGGAACCACCTAAAGGTAATTAAAACCTATCAAGACCACTAGGGAATAAAGAGAAAGGAAGTTACTCTTGTTAAAGACAATTAGCATAGACAATGATCTGAAAACAAAATAAATGATCCCTGAGAAGAAAAGCTGTGTAGGTGGCTACCCTGGAAGATATAGGCCATGCAAACAAGGGTTTCTTTAGGAAACCAACAATTACTGCAGTTTGTTTTTTTCTATTGCAAGTGGTGCTTTGACAGGGAAGTTCAGCCTTTTCCTCCCAACTGCTTAACTCTTGGACATTTTGCTCATCCTCTGGTGCTCTGGGTCTGGGGCAGAAGAGCACAGGCTGTGCTAACACCTCTGTGTTGTAGAGCCGGGCAGAGGGAAGCAGAGCAGAGTGAATCCCTCCTGTTTGGGAAGGATGTGCCTGGATTGTACACACACCAGTTCTGTGTGTCCAGGGTGGCTCACAGAGCCCGGGAATGGCAATACCCCAGCGGGTGTGTTCCAGCCATGGACAGGACCAGAGCTGTGCTCCACCTTTATTCCAGGGACTCAAATGCAATGTAGATTTTCCCCCAGCCCAGTACTGCTCTGCCCTGCTGAGGTGCTGCTTGGTGCCAGGGACATACCCCCAGCCATGAAACATCAGCATCTTACAGAGCAAGCACATTGCAGGCTCAGAAAGAGCCCCCAGATCATTGATCTATATCTCAAAATCGCAAGAAATCCTGTTGCTTGCTGACCACTGGACAATTAAAAGATCTCTCACTCCATTGTTCCTGAGCTGCTCTGCGTGCCTTCAATGCAAAAACAGGGAACATAACGTAATTAGCTGGCAGGTGATGTCCACCAAATGTCATTCCTGAACACATTTGCTTTAGTCCCTATTCACCAGCATCAACAGCAAGGCTGCTTCCCCATCCACTGGCAAAGGCTTTCGCCAAGATTTTAGAATTCAACAATGAAACAGGCCTGCAACTAAAACATTTATCTGGCAGTTTTCCCTCTTTAAGTCAAAGTGTTATGTTGGCACACGGCGCTGTGGGTGGCGATTTGCCAGAGGAAAGCATGTGTTGGGAAACCTTGCTCAATATTACAGCAATCTCGTGCTCGCAGCCTCGCACGGCTCGAGGAGGGAGCGACTGCCGGGGGCCTGGCTGCCCCTCAGCACAGGGCAGGCAGCAAAGGAGGGGCTGCTGGACACAGCCTGGTGCTGGCCCTGCTGAGGGGGAGCAGGAGAGAGGTTTCACTGCCATGAGTACAATCAGCTGGGCAGCAGAAGGGGGGTTTGAGGAGGACAGCATGCAAAGATGTTATTTTCTATTTTTTAAACATGGCCCTGCGGGCCCTTAAGTTTCTTAGGGACCAGCCCAAATGTTGGACAGCTCTGACAGGCTTTTTATATGGGGCAGATAATCCTCACTAAAGCAGAAAGAAGGACCAGAGGGAATTGTCTGTAGTACAGAAAAACATATTGAGGAGGCAGCAGTAACTTAATATGCAAGAGAGGCCTGGATTCAGAAGTCAGTTGCATCATTCATTTAGCAACACTCCAGCCACAGAGCAGGAGCTGGGCTGCCAAGTGTGTGCACTGGGCATTGTGTTCCTGCCAAGTTACATCCTAGAGGAGCCAAGGAATGAGCCAGGACAAAAACAAGAGGGTGGAATGGAGGAGCAGGGAGCCAAAGAAAATCAGGGCTCTCTTCCCCCTGTGCTCAGCTGACCAGGTGCTGGCCAGAGGTGGGAGCAAAGAGCAGGGCCTGTGGAAGCTCTGGCCATCCCTGTGCCATCTGCTCCGTGGCAGAGGGGCAGTGGCAGTGCAGAGCCAGCAGAGCTCAGCACCAGCAGAGCTGTTCCCTGCACACACAGCCAAGCCCTTCAGCTCCACCATGCCTGGCCATCCAGCTGCACTCCAGCCTCCTGGGGCACTGCTGAGCGGGGGGTCCATGAGACACAAAGCCTGCTGCTGAGAGAAGGGCTCTAACTCAGCCCTGACTTCTGAGGCTGCTGCTGGGGGTCCTGGGTGAGACAGGGGCCTCTGCTTTTTCACACAGGATGGTCTGAGCAAGCCTCCTCCCATTGAACTGGAGGTGTCTCCCAAAACTTTCCAGTCAGAGCACGAGCAGGACAGTGTGAACAGCATAGCTTCTGTTCTAAGGCAAATGCTGTTACCAGAACTGGCAGCTAATTAGACATCAAAAAGCCACAAAATAGGTTATCATCCCTTCTGCTTTGTCACCACTATGTACACCCATATCTCTGAGTCTTCAGACATATCCTTATCCCACTGCCCCATTTCACCCCCTTGCTGTTCTCTCCCCCATCCTCACAAGAGCCTCCTGTTGTGCAACACCTCCAGGCTCTGTTTGAGACCCTGGTTGTTGCTGTGCTGGGGCCAGAGTTACTTCTGTGATCACCAGGAGTTGCAGCCCCCCTTGAAAAGTGCAGTGTCAGTTCCAATTTCCTCAGTTTGGGTTGTGATTTCTCATTACACTTTGAAAATTAAAGCAACAGGTATTCAATCCTCTCCTATGTTCATGCAGCTGCAACACTGGGATTTGCTTGGAATCCTGTGCATATAGAGGATATGGGACAGGTAAATGTCAGTGGTCCTGGGTGCAACCTCTCACTGCATTACAAACCAAGGCTGAGCCAAGCCTTGCTGTAGGTGCAGCTCCAGGGAGTGACAGGCCAGCCTTACAGCTACCACGAGTGCGGTTAGAGCAAAAGCAGTTTCGTTTCCATGTAATGAGGTTTCCAAGTGAAGCCGTTCGGGTTTCCCTGTGTCTGTAGCTGGCTATGCTCCAAAGCCCCGGCGGGTGGGGTGTCCCAGGACGCGGGGCAGCGGCGGGGCCGGCCGGCACAGCCCGCGCTCCTGGGCTGCACCGCAAACACTGGAATCTAGCACACCTCAGTGGAAGTCAGCAGAAGAGCCCCCTTGTCAGGGCTCCCGTGCTGGGAGCACTCACCGCTCCAGCTGCCAGCCAGAGCAGGAGCCTGCACACGGGGAGCTCTTGGAAGGCAAGGGCTCTGGAAGAAAGCGTCCCAGGATAAACCTGCCACGCAGCTGGTGCTCAAAGTGTCTGTGTAAGAGGAACATCTTACTCCCTCTGAGAAACAACAGAAAAATATAGAATATTGTGTGCAGAGCAGTAGGGAGGAAACATGGCTGTGATTCATACAGCAACCTTTTATTAATAAGCCTTTATAATTCTGTCTGCTCCGCCCCACTGATGTCTGGAGCCGCTGCCATTCCACGTCTTCCAAAGCACATAAGGCGTTTGCAAGAAAGATAAAGATAATACAGGAATATTGTGCTTGTGCAGTAACACCAGCCATCCTTCAAACTGCTCCCCTCCTGTCAGAAGTGCATGCAACACATGTGCCCAAAATCCTCCTTCAGAATCCCAGCCAGTTTCCTCTTTAGCCTCCATTTGAAATGAAGCAGGAGATGGGAATAAAATCCTTTCCTCTTCTGCAGTGTTCTTGCCTTTTGTCTCCATGGTGTGGCTGGCCTTGCCCCTGCTGCATCTGAGCACATTCTTTTGCTCCACGTTCCAGTTGGGATTTTTGACCTTTGGAAGAATATAGCAGTTCCACCACCAGCAGGTTCTCAGTTCACAAATACGACTTCCATCGGGTACACCGCTCCATTCTCCTCTCCTCTTTCCCCAGACCACCAGCAAAAGCTTCAATTCCCTTTTCTTGCCAGCCCTGCAAGCCATTTAACCCTCTGCTTTGCCCTGGGCAAGCTGAGTAGCTGATTTGCCATTGCTTTTTCCTGTGTCTCCTCACAGAGCTGAAACGACACAGATCAAAGGGGCAGACCCACAGCAAAATTTGAGGTGCGAGGTGGGGTCTGGAGGGGTTTTACCTCCTTGCCTTTGTTTTGTATCTCTGTCAACCCTGCTGCTGCTGACAGAGGCCATGAGAAAGATTTGGAAATGCCCACAGAAATGAGGGAATCCAGGGTGTCATTTTGTCTGACATATCTAAACATTAATGGTTTTCTCGGGTAGATTTATATGACGTTTGTGTTTGAATTCCATTAACAGCACCATTCCAAACCTGTCACAGTCACTCTAGGCTGTCACAGACCCTTCAAACTCACTGTGTCTGTCTGTCTGCAGTCACCCAGACTAGTCCCACCCTGAGTCCCTGCTTCCCAAGACACACAGCTTCCCTGCACCAATATAATACAGGGATTGTACCTGTATATCACATTAGCACTGTGATAGCCTATTTTCATCCCAATCCTCACACTTACTCCTGGCTCTAAATTGTTCTTTATAAAGAGGTCTGCAGGGACCTTGTTATTTTTATTGCTGTAATAAGGCAGCTCTACAGGAGAGAAGGAAAGTGTTTAGAAAGATAGTAAAGGCCCTGAGGCTGTCTGGATGTCAGGGAAGGCCTGTTGCAGAGGCCGAGCAACTTGGGCCCTTGCCTTGGTGAACACTAATCAATTTGGCTTGCAGATTGTGTACCAGGCAATAAAATCCAAAGGGTGAAGCTGCTCAACTCAAGGATTAACCTGCACCAGGATCCCTGGCCAAGAAAGGAGGAAAACAGATATAACCCCTCCTCAGAGGGTGCTTTGGGGTGGTGCTCCTCCTTCTATCCCCAGGGAACAGGCACCTTCAGCCCCAGTGGCCTGAACCCCAGGGAAACACTTTGAAAAAACAAATCAGCAGCAGCACGTTTATGTATTTCAAGTAATTCAGAGCCCAGGCTCATCAGGCAGATGATGAATGGTGTTACCCAAGGTGTGTGCTCAGCAGGCACGAACGCTCAGCAGTCCTGTTAGAGCACGATGGGCAGAGAGATAGACAGTTAGACAGACAGACAGGGAGGTGGATAAAGTGTCCTGCTGGACCTGGAGGAGATGAAGCAGCACACTGACAGGTGAGAAGTGCCTGTCAGTAAAGAGAAGCAGCACACTGACTGACACAGCCGTGGAGCCCATCAGTGCTACCGTCTAATCCGAAAGCAAGTCCTCCAACACGCATGACAAGATCGCAGCCTGGATTTAATCTCCAAATCATGCAGTAATAACAGAGAAAGATAATGCTAAAGGTAGAGCAAGTGTAAGAGACTCGCAGGGTTCCAGCTGAAGCAAAAACAAACATTAAATAAATTGGGTGCCAAGAGCTGTGCCCGTCCTCGCCGCAGCCACTCCGGCTGAGCAGAGATGCCCCGAGAGCTTCTGAGAGAATGTCAAAAACCAGGAAATGCTGTTTCATCAGAACAGAAGAGCTCCCTGGGAACATGGGCAGCTCAACAAAGCTTGAAATAGGAATACTTCTGAACAATTTGTTCCTACATTCTGAAGTCTATATCCCTATATACTTTATTGTTATATATCATCTCTGACACTTGGAAATTATTGCACAGAAATGCTTAGAGACAGGTAATGGTTTGGTAATGCTATTTTTGCAGGTTTTTCCCCAACTGAAATATTTCACATCTTTTGACCATTTCAGCGTTGGATTTTTATCACAATTTAAGACCAAAAAAAAAAAAAATTCTGAAATATCAGAATTTCTTGGGGGACCAATGTTTTGTTTTCCAAAAAGCCTTATTGCTGAGAAACTAAAAAGTTGGTGTCTTGGGAAGTGATTCAGTGCTGCAGCAGCATCTCAGACATGAGAGCACACTGTGCTAATAGATGAGGCTGTTGTACGATGCTAATGTGGAAACTGGAGCTCCAGCAAACCGTTCATCTCCCTGGTGAACAGCTCAGCTCAGTAGCTCACAACTGTTTGCTTTATACGCTCCCTTGTTGTTGCCATGAGGCCAAGAACACATATTCAGTTCCCTCAGCATTCCTGCAAGACTTAATACTCATTCCAGGTTCCCTCTTGGCACAGAGAATTTGCTGGCTTGATCCAAAAGTGAAAGCCTCTTTTCTTGTCTCAATCCCATTGCTTTCAGCAAAGTGGCAACTCGCTTTTCCAAGCGCTCTGGGATTGAAAGAAAGAGCTCCCCACTCCATACCTGTGTGACCCACAAAGGCTTGGCCTGGAAGATTTGCAGTGGGAGCTGTTCTGCCACCATTATCTCAGAGCTCCTTTTCACATCTTACAAGGCAGTGATTGATCTGCCCATTGCAATGGGTTTGACTAACATTTCATTACCTGTCCCCACTGAAAATGTTGTTTGATTTAGGTTCAAAGAGCTCATTATGTAGGGCTTTTTTTCCTCAGGAAAAAAAAATGAAATGCAGAATAAGAGTATCAAATCCTGAGCTAATTACAATTTGCCAAGGTTTGGTTGGTGTATGAGTGTGTCTGAGATTTTGCTCATTACCAGTTGTATAATATGATTTCTACTGCACGGTTAATTAGTACCCAAAAAATAACCTAAGGAATTTACACAAGCCTAGTTGGAGGACAAGAAATAAATCACTGAGGAGTAGGTCTGGGGAAAATCCCCAGCGAGGACATTTTCACTATTGATGTAAAACACTCAGAGGTTTAACTTTCAAAACAGACATTCTGGGAGAAGCTCAGAAGCATCTCAAGAGCAGCTCCTGTGCCACGTTCAGACGGTTAAACTCTGTCTCACCCCACAAGCTCAGGGCTTTCTCCAGGTGATGTCAGCAGCCTCCAGGACTCCCCGGCCCAGGTGGGGCTCAGGCTGCCCAAGGCCTTGGCAGGAGCACTGGGTGAGGCTCAACCTGGCTGAAGGTGGCTGCCTGTCCTCGCAGCACTTGGTTTCCAAGACTCCCCTTCTTTGGACAGTTCTTTCCAAGCACCTGAAGCTGACTTAGAGGAACTTCACTTAAGCACTAGCACAGACACCTCTTCCTTCCACCACCACAGTATCCACCCTGAGACAGTGGAAAACGTCACTGACTTTGAAGTCAAGAGAACTAAGACAGAGCAGTTGACAGGTCTGTCCCTTTGGTTCTGTGCAGACACATGAATCACCATCCCAGCTGTGCAGTGTGACCGAGGAATAATCATCTTACTCCTGAAAGGCTTCATCTTGGCTAGTGCTGTCCACCACTGCAGGAACGAGACATTCTGGAAAGATGCCACTGCAAGTTTGAGGCAGATGGGTTTTACTACATTATGTGGGTTTGGTGGATTTGGTCTGTTCTCCAAGACCCTTGAGTTATTCTGAACTGAGGAACCTCTGCATATTCCATCCAAACCAGTTAATTCACTCCTGCTTTCTGCCCTTTTCCATTCAGATGCTTTTGTCCTTTCAAACATGTGCAGTTGTTCCACCCCCAGCCAAAAGAGAAGATAAAATTTATAACATACACAAATGGACTCTCAGTGAGCCTCTTCCAGCAGCTCGGCAAGAATCAAAGTCTACTGGGATGTATTAAAACCAATGATCATCCCAGACTCTTTCAAAAGGAGTTAGATACCAGTAACCCAATCCTTTGCTGTAAAATGTCTTGCTCTGTCTGGGTCTGTGTTTGTCATCATATCAAAGCCTAGAAGTGGTCTCCACTTCGCCTGTATTGGGATTCTTCATTATTCACCACTCCTCCCAAATCTGATGTGATCTGCAAACTAGGAAATCTTGCCTTCTATGTCCTCAGCCAAGTCTTTCATACACTGTAACTATCAGAAAGACCAGGATCCGCCAGTGCAGTCTCCTACAGTACACGCTCCTTTATTAACTTGTCTTTCATCTTGAAAGGCTTCTATTTATGCCTCCTTTCCCCACTCTGCTCCTGTCCTCTGGCCAATTTTCAATCAGTGAGCCAATTCTTCCCCTTTCCAACTCCCCACCTTTAGACATTAACCTCCGACGCGGGACCCTGTCAAACACCGTCTGAAGATCCAAGCCTCTCCTGACTCCTGCTTAGCCTCTTGTCTATGCCGACAGGAGCGTATGTTCTAAAAAAAGACATTTCCAAAAGTTAGCGAGGCAGAAAAGGTCCTTTCCGGAAACCATACTGGCTATCTTTGGTCAAGCTGTGCGTTTCTCAACAGGCCACCTTTCATCTATTAAAACATTTTCTAAGACTTGTCTTCACCTGAAGGGAAACGAACTTCCCTGCAAGACCCTGGTGCACATCTGGGTCGTTCCTTAAATAATGGTGGGAGGCTGTCCGCCTTCCACCTTTGAGGAATCTCCTGCAAAACACTTCAGCTCTGTGAAGTGCCTGTGAAAACCTTTCCAATTTAGACCCACAGTTCCTTTAACCTCTTTAATAAGAGAGCCATAGAGTAGGGGGTTTGGTATCAACCATCCACTTCACACCCTCCAGCTCCCTGAAAGCTTCATTTTCTGTGCTCTCTTTTCCTTTGAGGAATAAAGTCTGGTTTCCACCTTTCTACTTACAACTTTGGTCCAGGCAGCTCCTCTCTGACTCAGGTGTATTCTCTCTGCCAGCAGCCAAGCGTGATATTTCCACTTGCCTTTTCTCTACTCCTCAACCAATAGATTAAAACAAAATTAGTTTCTGTCTTTGCAGCCAGCCCTTTTCTTCCTGCTGACGTGCAGGCTCTGCCAGCTTGTTCTCACCCTGCTCAGCTCCAATGCCAAAATGTCCCCAATTACCAAAGAATCCCATATATCCTGCGCTGTGTGTGATCATTCCTACACCATTACCGGCCCTCAATTCATGGCCTCTCCCAGAGGCAGCAGTAAACCTGTCTCAGTGTGCCACTTTACACCCTCCTTGAACCTCCCTGGTCTCCAAGGGCTCTCTGGGCTCACAGTCACCTTTCTGCCATGCCGTTCATCGAGACATCTGTGTGCACAGGCAGCTTCCCCTTTGCAGCCACACAAGGAGATGGATATCCTGTGTTGTTCACAGAGCCACACAAACAGGTATTCTCCCAGGCCACTAGGTTGCTTGATTAGAAAGAGCTGACTCAAACACATCCCCACAGTTGCATGGGCCAGTTACAGTACCTCGTGGACGTGGCTGCAGTTTGGATCCTCTGTATGGTCACAATGCCCTGGACAAAGGTGCTCCCTCACCTCAAAGAGCAGCATCAACACTTGTTCGGGGAGATGTTCCTGGGTTTGAGTCATTGTTGGGGCTTAGTGGGGAGCAATAAAGAGACCAGCCCTAAATAATTTGTATGTCCAGTGCAAAGGCTGAACTGCTCACAGGCAAAATGTACCCATGTCAGGAGAACTGAAAATGGTTCTGCTCTATCTGCCTGACTTCAGTGTCCTTCACACCAGGCAAGGCAGGACAGCTCTCCCCTTCAGCTTGAGCCGTGCCACTGTCCCTGCCCAGCTCACCCAAGGCAGAGACAGCTCCTCAGCAGAAACCCTTCCAATCTCCGGGATAAGGAGCGGTACAGCAGCAATTGTGCTGACAGCTGGTGGAGCAGAGGACTGAGAACCAAGCCGAAAGCTCTTCATGGCATTGTCCCAGGCACGCAGTCTGGCTGACAAAACTCTACTCTGCAGGCTACTGTGAGCAGCAGCTATGGCAAGAGGAAGCTGCTGCTCCTCTGGATTTTCCTGAATTCCTCTGAGCCCCAGGGCTCCCCAGCCCCAGTTGCACCCACCTGGCCAGGCATGGCCTGGGGGAAGGTTCCTCTGTATGGGAAGGATATAGGTCAGGCCTCTGGCAGGTTCTTGCCTGGCTGCCTCTTGCGGCCTCGCCAAGCCCTGACCAGGTGAGTCCAGCAAAAGGGGCAGGAAAGGCTGGCAAGGTGTGCTGGCACCGCCAGGGCTGCAGGCAGGGACAGCAGCTCTCACCTGCCCCGTGTCCTGGCTGCAAGGTCAGCCCCCACCTCCAGCTCCAAACCCTGCTGCAGCAAACTCACCTCGTCCCCTGGCCCACACTGCCCTCCCCCTCGCCCCGGAGATGGCCAAGGTCACATTTGCCGAGTTCCAGCCTGCACAGAAGCTTTGTTTGTTTCAGACAAGCCGGGGGGAGCAGACAAGAGAGAGTCAGTCAGTGTTATCACAACTAATGCAGCTCATTAGAATTGTTTTAAGCTCTGAAAGCAAATGAATATCTAATGAGATTTCCCCCCAGGTGTAATTAGCAATAAGCTTTACATTGCTCTAAAAATACCCTCCAATTTTTTGAAAAACTAAATGCAGATAACTGGAAGCTCTAGTTACACTTAATGAACTGAACAAAGCACGTTGAAAACTAAGAATATTTTAATTGTGTTTATTTAGCCTTCAGCAAAGGATCCAAGACATTTTCATAATCATCAAATTAATTTCCAAATGCTCCTTTGTAAGTTGTCCAGCCAGCAATGTCGACGTTGATCATATCCAGAGGACTATTTCCTGATCGGACAGTCCATTTATGAAACAATGCATTATTCAAGGCACTGGAGCCATCCCTTCACCAATTCTTCCTCCCATGGGCAGTTTGGAGTATAAAAAGAATTTATCGACGCAAGAAGAAACGTTGCAGTTCTGGTTAGTGAAAATAATTATGATTAGATATCTGCTTTCTCCATATTTGCCCCAAAAAAGAACGGAGAGGAAAATACTCACTTTCTCTAAAATTGTCAAGAATTATTAAAAGCAAGTATTACCTTTCACTTTCACTTCAATTGGAAGTTGACTTTGTACCACTGAGTATCCCAAATCCCCAATTTATTTTGGCAACTACCAGCCAGAGCTGTCTAAAGCTCTGTCCCTTGAAAGAAAAGAAGCTGTATCTTGGTCCATGTATCATCTTTCCCCAGAAGCATTTAGGATCCAGTCCTGGTTTTGATTCAATCACAAAACCTCAGCAAGATCCCGTGTCCTGGTTTCTATGCCTTTGGGGATTGCTGCCAGGCTTCCCAGATGCAGCATGAGGAGCCCCTATCACGAGTTGGTTGGATACCTCCAACCTCGACCTGCAAACAGAGCCTGAGTGAAAGAAGTAAATTCATAGAACGGGAGCTGTGTTGAGACCTTTCCTGGGAATTGTCAGTATTTTCCAGCAGAAAGTTCAAAATCCCCCAATAATCAGTGCCTTTCCCTCACAGAGAACAGGACAGCTGTCTCTTCACAGCTTCATCCCCGCGCCCCTGAATAACCACGAAAGAGCGGGACACAGCACGGGGCCGTGGCAGCTCCCCTGCCTGCTGCTGCTGGCTGTGCTCCCCGAGTGGCCACCGCAGCCCAGGCTGGGGCCAGCACGGCCCCACTGGCCCAGGTAGTCACATCCCATCCACGTCCCTCGTCTCCACTCGCCGGCTTCCTCTGAAGCATCGCAAAGGAGAGTTAATTAATTCTGATCACTCCTAATAGTCTTCTAGGTCACAAATTGGTGATTCAGCTTCATTAATTTGATTTCTAACATTTCATCCTTTGCACTCTCTGCCCGATTAGCTTCTTGAAATTTAGTTTCAGTAAATGGGATGAGCAAGGCAGAAACTTCCAAAGAGATTTTCCTCACTGGCATTTGGAGGACACGCCGCAGTGCAGAACCCCTGGACTTACAGCCAGGGTGCGGTCACCTCAATTCTGCAAACTTCTTGGTGATGGGTGGCATGGCCAGGCTGCAGTCTGAGCCACTTTGCAGAGGAGCATTGATCCTCCTTTCACTCAGACAGGCCTAAATCGGGAAAAGCACCAGTGCAAATCGCGCTAGAGTAAGACTAGCACAGGAGGAAAATCAGAACACAGAGTGTCTGAGAAGAACTAAGGATTAATTTTTCTGATAGTGTTTTTAAATAAAAGCTGACATTGATTTGTAGGAGGATGTAAGCAGAGATTACATATACTGAAAAGTTCTCTAATCCTTCAGGCATCCATGTCAGAAACAAAGCACATCGTGAGAGCCACGCTTTGGAGGAGCAGGAACACTGCGAGGCATCAAACGCTGTTCCCGGGTCTCAAGGCATGTTCAGCCAGGCCACTGCTACATGACCCCCAAAAAGGGAATATTTGCAGGTGGAACAAGTGAATACATTATTCTATATTTGGGACCTGGATGGGGTTTAAAAACTAAAACACAATTTTTTGAAAAGGCACAAAGATCATAATGGCTTTATTTCCGGTTTTCAGGTGAGAAGACTGTAACATGGCATGTTCATATTTGTCTCCCTGTGATAAGTTTTTATTGTATTCCACTGCACAGCATGGAGGGACTCCATGAGACTCTCCAATGGGAGACCAAACCCATTCCTTCCTTGGGTGGGACCTAGTCCTCCTTCACAATGAATAAAAGCTTCAGAATACCTGAACACTCTTGCAAATCAACGCTGTACTCACAGAAATCATTATTTCACCTGGGGAGGGAGGAGGGCAGGAATATCATCAGTCATATTCAAACAGGAGCATGTAGTTCTGTGACACCGAAAGTTTCATGAGATGGTCAGAGGAAAACTAGAAAGTATTCTGTGGTTCAGGCAGAAAATCATAGCTTTTCTGTCCATATACATTACAGAGGAGCAACTTCAAGACCCAAAGTTCATTGTGAAGCTCGGCCCAAGCCATGGCTTCTCAGCCAGGTTTGAATCAGAGAGGTGCATGTGGTCTTGCCACAAAACCATGAGGCAAAACAAGCTTGGAGATACTCTACCAAGCCTAAGCTGCAGTTTATCGGAGCAGAGCAATGTGAACTCAGGTCCCACCTGGCTGGTGGGTTTCACTGCAAACACATCAGACCTCGAGCTGCAGAAGGAAACAGATTTCCGAGGCCAAATAAAATCTTGGGATGAAAACATTTTCTAGGAAATCAGTTGAAACATGCAGATGTACACCCAGAGCAGCACAACCTGAGAGAGAAAACAAACCACAGCTGTGGCTGGAAAACCCCCTGCCCTGTCGGCAGCACAGCTTTTCACATCACAGGAGCCAATGAAAAAGTGCTCGAGTGTTCTCACTGCTCAGACATGTGCAACCTGGACCCTTCACTGGGTTTATTGTTCCCTCGCAAAAGGCCCATTTAGAGCAAGCCCAGCAAGCCTGAGAGGGGAAGGAGGACAATGGCAATCTCTCCCATTCAGCAGCACAGGCCTAGGAAATATTTGCTACTCCAGGAGAGCAGCAGAGGCGCCTTTTCAAAGCTCCCTTTGCTGGGAGCTGAGTGACAGCTGAATCACAGTGCTGCTTTCCAAGAGCCAGACCTCAGTAGCACTGCCAAGAGTGGCCCGTTGTATTCAGAGCCCCGACACAGCTGCAGTTACTGGGAGGTCCTGCCATTGTCCTCCCCCAGCAGAAAGATGTTTCTGTCCCCCCTTTGCAGACCTCCATCGCTGCCCAGTACAGGCAGGCTGAATGAAAATGTCAGCAGCGAGCACGGAGCAGATGTGAAGGGACCATGCTCTCTGACCTGGATTCACCCATCACGTGGGCTAACGCTGCTGGATGGAGAACTGCTTTGTAAGGCAACTTCAGGGGGATGGGATGCTGCCACCCCAAACTAGAGTGCGGGGCATACATCTGACCGGCTTGGCAGTGGTGCTTCAAGGCAGGCTGAGGGGAATTCTTCCAGGGACACACCAGGGAGAGATCAGTACCATCAGATTTTTGCAGGATTTGTGCACTCAGAGTACACTGAAAACTCTCCTCACTCTTAAATTCTGTTAATTCTCCTCTAATCCCACTTCCACATTCTGCTCAGTGCACATGAGTCACAATTAATACCCCACTTTTGAATGGTGACTCTAGGCTTCGAGTTTAAGCTTTAGTAGAAATAAAACCAATAAAAAGCAAAAGTTTTAGAAAGCATTAATTATATAACGTCTTCTGGATGTAAGTCAAACAGTCTGTGGTATCATTCTGCCTGCAGAATAGTAAAATGAAATTTATTCCAGACAAAAAAAGTTAAAATAACTAGTGTCATTTCACAGGCCAAAGTAAATAAGGTGCAGAAAAAACCCAGAGCTGAGTAAACCAAGAGAAAAATGCCACAGATGTTCAAAACAAATTCTAAGCAAATTTTGTGCCCGTTATGTTGGTGACACTTCTGCAGTGAATGCTAGAACTGCAGTTCATTAGCCCAGTGCTCACGTGGAGATCTCACATATTCATCGGAAGCCATCCGAGAGCCTGAGCGCACACGGCTGGTCCCGGCCTGGCCCCAGCACACCCCGCACACCCCACGCACTGCCCCAACCACCCCATGGCACCTGGCACAGCTGGGTGAGAGCAGGAAAGAAGGGGAAAAGATAAGGGGGGTCTGTCAACAGGGCAAGCAGTGTGGTCCAGGGGGTTCTGCTTCATTTGGGAAACAACGGGGCCCTTACGGAAGGGCCCGCGCTCCTGGGGACGGTACAGGAGAGCAGCTGCTTTGCTCTGTCAGCCAGATCAGAGACGAGTCTGCATCCCTGGGCTGGAGGGGAGCCAGGTGTGCTACATGACTACAGACATACCTAAGATACAGGGATGGAAATCTCTCGCCGGGTTTGAAATGCAGATGAGGGTCTGCAGGAAGGGCAGCAACACAAATATCTTGGAGCTGAGAAAAGCCAACTTTGAAGGGAAATGAGACAAAGCTGAAGGAAATTGGCAGGGATTCAATAGAGCCTGAGAAACTCAGGATGGAAAGAGTTTAAGGCAGTCAGGAATTGCATTACAACAGTTCTGCTTTACAGCATTTTTTGCATCATCAGAATTTTTTTCATGAGTCTCTCGATCCGTGGCAGAAGCCAAAATTTCCCAAGGAAAAGGCTTCATGTGCCAAAGTACTGCAACCATGGATGCACGGGATCCCCGACTCCCTTCGGCCGAGGCAGAAGGAGCAGAGCAAGGCCAGGCCGGTGCAGGGTGTGCCTGGCACTGCGGCCACGAGGAACAGGCAAAGAGCTCCCCGGAGGAAGGTCAGGGATGTGAGTGACAGCGGAAAACTGGAGGGACAGAGCAACTTCTTACCCACACTTCAAAGCAAGCAAAGTGCCAGTACAGACAGCACAATGGGGCCATTGAAACAAGAGAGCGATAATGGAAGAGGAGGCGGCACCGTACAGCTTAAAACCAAAGCAGATTCTTCCCAGAACTCACTCCCAGAGGCATTATAAACTGAAGGGAAAAACAAGAGAGTAAAAATAGATTCAACTCTGATCCACAGTAATTGCACAACAGGGATAACAGGGATCTCAGGGGTGGAGACCATGAAGTGGCAGAATTTTAGAAATTAAGACAGTGAGCACCAAGAATTACAGAAGTTGATGAATCTGGAAACTACGTCCTAAAATGCTGTTTCAGCTCTGGGCTGGCTGGGACCTTTCTCTAAGTCCAAGAAAGGGTCCTCCAAGGGTTCCTGCTGCCTGGTTAAACAGAGCCCCTTGCCAGGAAGGTGGGGTATGCACAGCTTATAGAACCACTGAACCCCAAGGAGACGGAAAAACATTCTGCTCCAGCTCCTGGCTGCAAACAGAGCAGGTACGAAGCCTCTCCCTCTGTTTGTGAAGTTTTCCTGATGAACTACAGCGCTTCCCAGCCCAGCAGGATTCTTCCATCTCTCAGTTCCAGGGGGAGCTTATCCTGGGCAAACGACATGCACTCTAACTTTAAAAGCTTGCTCTTCCCATGTAGCTGCCTTTGTTCGGATTTTATCTGCCTCAGAGGGCAAGATAATTTTGACTAACACAAAGTAATTAAAATGAGAGACCTGAGTCTTAAACTACTTAACATTTGAATTTCTTCCAAGTTCCTGCCTCCTAAGTAGGTTAGACATGGTGAGCAGGAGGCTGGAGAGAGGAGCCTGGGCAAGTGCTGAGTGCAGCTTGTTTTGTCTGTGCACATCAGCGGGTTGGAACGGGGGTAATCACGGCGTGCGTGGCCACTTACATGAACTACAAAAATAATGACTCATTCTTCCTCCCCAAACCAACCATGTGATGGAGAGGAGAGATATACTTTGTTTTCTCTTTCTTTGCTTTCTGGTTTCTGATCCATTAGGCTTTCATTTCGTGTTCTAAAATGTTCTCACAAAACCACAAAGATTAGAAATATCTTTTCTAATATGAGCAAAAAGCTATTTCTTTCAGCATGTGGAAGAAAAAAATATATGTCACCAAATATTGCAGGACTTAGTCACACTACCAAGAGGAGAGAGTGAGCCTTCTTGCAGCAACCACAGCCTGACTGGACCACCTTGGTCCCAAGAACAAGAACAAGTTCTGCCTCAGGAATAGTTAGGCAAAGTCAGAGAGCAAACCTTCCTTCTGCTCCCACTGCTGTCCCTACCCATAACTCTGAGGAACAGAAGCATGTTTTTTCCTGACCAACAGTTCTCTCCCACCTCTAAGAAAATATTTCAGATATTACATGTGCCAGAGTCCCCATATTTAAAGAGAATCTCAGAGCTCCTGGCCTTTACAGCAGGAGCACAGGCCTTCTGCTGAGGAACGGAGCATTGGGTCTCTCAATGTCACACTAAATATGTACCTCAGCATAGAGGCATATGTCATTTTTCTCTGATTAACACATTTCTAATGGGATCCAGGCAAGTCTGGTGGGGAGACAGGGCTTGGAGGGAAATGGGGTGGTTTTGATTCAAACCGTGGCTTCCATCAAAATGCTGTGGTCTGCTTAGAATGCCTGCGGACATCACTTTACAAGGCACACTCCTCCCCCACAGGTTCCCCAGGTTTCTAAACCCTGACTTGCAGCAGGACCCAAACTAGAGACTTGTGCAGAGACTGCCAGAGCCCTGCCTGCGCCCCCAGAGATGCTGAGATGCAGCGGCTGCACCAGAGCGCGCAGGCTCCTGGCAGAGCAGGCGCTGACCGCGCTCGCACCACAAACCCCGCGCTGCCTCACGCCAGGCCATGGGGATGTGTTCTTTCAGGAGGTTCTACAAGTGCCTTAGGACTAGATTCCTGAAAGCAAACCCTCAGCCTTGCTGCTGGCTTTAGGCCGCACTGCAGCCGTCCTGGGGGAAATGTTTCCTTCATGCTGACTCCTGGAGAGATGCCCAATAACAAGGCAGCCTTCCCTGTATTTTAACTGTCTGCTAAATACTTCAAATGCTTCTGGCTCACAGTTCAAGCATTTGAACCAGCCTCGGCCCAGAGCTACCCCAGAGTATAAAGAGTAATGGTTTCTGCCTTTCTATCTGAGCACACAACAGAACCGTAGCAGAGTGTCACCATTCTTAGCTAATTTGGCACTTCAAGCAAGAACGGGGCTTTTATCTCTTGCTTTTCATTACAACATGGTGAGACAAACATTCAGTATCAATAGGTAACTAAGCTGGCAACAGAGGACAAACAAATAACTGCAGACGGTTGTTTGGTAAGTGATGAGCCGTTTTGGGCTCGATCACCACCTGTAGGCAAGTTTTGATTTAGACACGAGATCGCGGAAGAGAAAGGCACAAAGCAGCACCTCATCTCTTCAGGTACCTGGGACAGCAAACACAACTCCTGTAAGCTCCGGTGGGGAATGGGGCAGAGGCAATCACTCCAGTGCTGTTCTTTCTTCTACCTAAATTCTATCTGTTCTTTGCACATGTGCTCTTCTCTATTCCCATCTGAGCACACAGACTGCACGGCATGATTTCATCAACAGTGCAAAGGCTGCTTCAAATAAGCAGTTGCATGTTACCCTCCTCTAAGAAGGAACTGGGGAGAGGGTCTTTCTCCCCTGTGCGTGCACATGAGCACACGCCAGAGCACCAGCCTGAGAAGCATTTCCTTGGGGCAAGAGACTTAGGCAGTGACAGCGACGTAACAGCTTTGCTCTCATTCACAAAGCCAGGTCAAAGCAGAGGAAAATGGCTTGAACCAAAACCTGCTGAATGTGTTCAGTGTGGGGGATTTGGTTTTGCTTCAGGGAAGTGCAGCCAGGCTGAGGTGCTGCCTGGAAGGAGCCTCAGTGTGTCAGCCTCACACAGCAGGAATGTGTATGGAGCTGGTCCTGTCTCTGGAGGGCTGAACCTGAACACAAATGCTTCCAAATTCCAGACTCCAGCCGGGACCTCATTGGCCTGACAGCTTGCTTCCCCTTTAAGTGAACCTTTCAGTGTCAGGCAGACGCTCGGCCGAAGGAGAGCGGGGCTGTGAGCTGCACCAGCACAGCAGCAGGTGAAGTCAGGGAGGTGACTGTCGCTTTCACTGCCACTGTCGCCAGTCCAGCGAGAGCAGCAGGAGCGACTGAACCAGCCAGGTTTAACCAGGGGCTGATCCGGACTCTCTTACCAAACCCAGTAGCCACTAGATGGCAAACTCACAGCCCAAACCCACACTGACGGCAGCAGACTGCGCGGGCTCTGAAATCCGGGGTGCAAAAAGCCAGCGGGACGGGAGGGATGAGGGGCTGGCACACACCAGACACCACTGGCGCCTTCACCACGTTCGGTTTCTCTGTGTGTTTCTGTCCCACCACTAAACTGCACCAAGATGAGCCGTAAACGTTGTGCTGCCAACTGCGTAAACCAACTCCTGGTGTTAGCGTGCAGTTCCAAACATCCCAGGCACAGCTATGGCAGAAGGGACAACACAAGATTCCAACACATCCACTAAAAACATATTGCTTAAGCCAGAAAAAACCTGCAGCCTGCAAATAAGATGGCTAAAGGAGCCCAGATTGCAGATGATGTATTATTCATTGCTAACATCACTGTAAGCCTCCAGCCAATCTCGTTTTCTCAGTTCTGGCTGCAGGAAAGGTGGGGGCACTATGTAAATCAGCAGCATCTTGCAAATGACTCTCACATATTAGTTGTGCTGCTCTGAAAAGAAATGAAGTGCACGGTAGCCAAAGCTCTGCACGAGCCATCATCTTTGTCTAGCAAAGTGGTCAGCTGTATTTTAGCTCAGCCTGTTATTGTCCTGAATCTGTTCTTGAGCAAAGATCAAAGCTGGGCCGGGTAAAGCAGTCCTCATTTATAACACGCTGATGATCTTTCTAAGCAGGAGCCCTTTCCAGGAGCTGGAGTCACAGCCATGGGCACTGCTCTGTGCAGGGGTCCTGCAAAACCTCGGGGTCACACTGAGCCAAACTTTCAGCCAAGATGCTGAGGGCAGCTCCCTGTCCCACATCCAGAGAGGGATGGCCAAAACCTCTGTGCATCTGTAGGAGTACAAGGCCAGCAATGCTGTGCTGGGTTTACAGAAAGCTCCAAACTTCTCTGTTAGCTACAAAGCAAAACATTCTTTACTTCAAGAATAATAGAAAATAGATTGGTTTCCATTTAATGCCCAAATGTAGAACTCAGCAGTGGGTTTACCATGTTGCTGCCCAGGACAAGAAAAACTCTGAGGCACGTCCCTTTTATGACTGGAACAGAGAGCTCATCAAAACAACTTTTATTTTCACCCCAGTTTCAGAAGTTCATTTTCCCCAGGAGTAGGGTTGTTTGTGCACTAAAAGTAGCAGTGCTCTGTACCCAGGCTCAAATACTCCTTTCAACCATAATTACTCCAGGAATGTCAGGAAAGAATAAAGTCACAATCCTGCAAGCATTACTGAAAATATTTTCCTCGCCTGATGATGCTATTTCATGCCCTTTAGCAAATTCAGCCTACATATATAAATACAGTGAATCCTACTGAACCCTGGGTTTGAGTGTGCAAAGCCTTTCACCACAAGAACTCGTTTCCCAGATTACGGTTTCATACAAGTTACCAATACACTGTGAACCATCAGTGCTGAATTACAATAACTCCACTCGATCTGGGGATCACCAAAGTCAGGGTGTACCTTGCTCATGACACACAATAACCATCTGCTCCTTTCAGCTGTGAACCTCAGCTCCAGAAAAAGGTATTTTCATTGATCCCCTTTCCAAGAATCTGAACGGAGGTGCTCAGAGGTCCGTTCATATGGCTCATCCATACATACCGTCTCTGCTCTGCCTTGTTCACTCCCACGGATTTCCACTGGACACGTTTCTCCTGAAAGGGTGCTGTGCAACCTTAACCAACAACACGTTGCTCCCACTTGCTGTCCTGGTTCTGCTGTTTCCCTGTTCGCAGCCACTCCTTAAGTTGTTGACACATGTCACGAGCGTGTTCGTTATGACCAACATATTTGATCAGTGTGTTGTGAACTTGAGCACTGCACTTGCCCATTTAACGAGCAATATTTTAGACATTTTCCAAACTTCCTGTCACCAGCATTAGCTAACACACGAGCGACCCAGAGAGACCCTTTTGTTCTGAGCAGCTGTGCTGTAAAACAGGCTGAGTATCTCTGCGGCCACAAACTGCTCTCCAAGGTCTCCCCATCCCCAGTCTGCCATATGTTGCCCCTATATTTGGTACAAACTCCTTCATTTCCTCTCTGTCCTGTTGCATTTCAGCAGGTTTCACTAAAGCACACGCCGGCCTCCCCCAGCCCAGCTGTTGGTGGTGCTCTGTGCTCTGCTCTGCCCAGGCTGTGGCTGCCCTGACTGGCAGCACTGCACTCTGTGCACCTGCACCACGAGCACATGCACATGAATTTCAGTCAGGACAGGGCCGGGGGAGAGCCTTGCCTGGCCCTGACCCAGCTGATGCTCTCAGCGCTAACTGCAGTTCAGGAGGCACCGTCCCTGCTCCACGAGACACGGCTACACTGAAGGCAGGGGGCTCAGTTGAAAAGTCCCTGCCATCACAGGGGCTCCCACCCCCTCCTGCTGAGGAACAGCGCATTTTCCATTTCTCTGAACAATCTTACTGAGCTGCAAACACCAGCAGCAGTAAATTCTGCTCTCTTTTGGGAAGGAGCCAAAGCTGTCAATGTAAAGCACAGGATGTGATTTCCTGCCCCTCCTGGAAAAGGAAGCTACAGTCCAAAAGGTAGAGAAAGAACTATTAATCCAAGAACAACCATTTTAATGTTGATGATCACATGATGCAGCTGCAGAAATACCAATTCAATTCAAACAGAACTTGTAATGTGCTAAACATGCAGGACTTGTGATACAGAAAAGGAGACACCAGATCCGGGTGCTAAGAAGAGGAATTACTGTTCACAGACCCTCAAGGAACGATGCCCCCAGGACCACTGCTTTTCTGACAGAACTCTTTAATCAAAAAAATACTAGAAAGCCAGAAAAAACTAATGGCAGATTCTCTACAGAGTCTCCTACAGCTCTACTTTATACTGTATCTATGAGCCGATTAGCAGCAAGGTGCTGTGCTCCTTGGGAAAGGGGCAGCTTACGGAGTGAAAAGAAAACCAATGTACAACCCCAGCAGGTTTACTTTTGCACAGGCTTTAAAAAGAGATGGAGAAATAAGCAGTGCTATTGAGTTGGTGCAGAGATGGCCTGTACAATTCCAGTAGCTATTGCCTGCTTAAGCACAATGGAATAGGATGAATAGAAGCACTAATGTGGCTGACTCACCCTCATTACCCAACAGCCTGAAATGGGGGGGGTCTTCTGAGGAGATCAGAAAATGTATTTTCAGATGTCTGAAGGTGTGAGTCTGTACGGATTATGCAGCCCAGGCCACAAGTGCCCATTATTTTCCATCTGTATGACTGTAAGAACTCTCCCATGTACAACTACTTTGTTTTCAGAGTGTCTGCAACCATTTGCAAAAGACTGACAGACGTGTGCACAGACACACTCCCTGTGCTGTCACGGGGACTTGCCTTCTGTTCTTTCTCACTAGTTTTCCTCAGCCTAAAATAAAAGAATGTTATGTGCAAGAAAACGTAACACAAGAGTGTTTATTTGCCTATGAACACCATAACCTTCATAGATCGATATTAAAACCCTTCACACTTATTTTCACTGCCTAGTTCAATTGAACTTAGCAGTTCCAGTGTATCTTGAGAGAGTGCTGAACAGCTGCAAACTAGCCAAGGGATCACATTCCCACAGATGGTATTAGAGTCCAAAGCCCTTCATGTTTGACTGTGGGATATGTACAGGTCAAACGAGAAGTTCCGCTGTCTGGGAACAAAGTTTCACAATCCTCGCAGACAGCGTTACTTGGTTTTGCACTTGTTTGATTTAACACCAAAGGGGGCCCTTACAGCGGTTTTCTGCAGAGGTAACTCAAGGCCAGCTGGCTCCACCACAGCCCATCCTCTCTGTCAGTTCTGGTACATCCCAGCTTGTATCTTCTCGTTGATGGACTAAACGTAGGGTCTGGTGGTGTTTTCAGCACTAACCTGACAGGTGTCCAGAGAAATGCATCGGGCTACACAGCGGTGGAAGGAGGGGGTGAGGAGCTGGGGCCTGCAAAGTCCAGCTCTGCTCAGCATTGTTCATTATGCTTTCCCAAGTTTCCTGCCCTCATTTACAATCTGTCAGAGACACACAGTGAGTCTCCTGGTCTGGGAAGGAGGAGGATGAACATGTATATATGGGAGTAAAAGAGAAGGAGCAGGACAAGGGGGGAGAAGAACTGATGGGAGCACCAGGCAGTTTCTCCACAGCCCCATCTCCCACAGACAGAGCAGGGGAACACCACCCCCTCCTCACACTGCCAAAAGCAGTAATGACCTCCAAAACTGAGGGAATGTGATAATGCAGACCGAGATCTGCTGCTGATTGAGTTGTGCAGCCTTCCCCAACATCTGCAAGCCACCCATCTTGTGCCTCTGTCCTGGACACCTGCAGTCCAGAGCCCATGTGAGTGGATCCCCACTCAAGGCTCTCCCCAGGATGCAGCAAGACAGGAATTATCTAATCACATCTGTATAGAATATATCTGCACTGCAGCAGAATGGGCAATCTCAGAGCTTTCCAGTGGCATTCAAAGCATCTTTCTTCATGTGAGCTCCCAGAATTAATCACCAGTGTAAGAATTTGGCTTCCCATCCCTTTCCCCAGCTGACAGGAATTGATGGCACCAACTGCCATCACCATGAGAAATAAGTGATTCCTTCACTAGCATGGCAGACATATGCCAGCCAGGAAGAGAAGATCTGATCATCAGACTTGCTTGTTTTGGCTTTTCAATGCACAAAAGGCTGTTTTTCTCAGAATTAGGGTGACTGCGACAATCTGTTTTTAGACAGAGTTAGAACCACAAGATAAAAGAGGCAGAAATCTTCTCATCTGCATATTTATCATCAAAATGCAGCAACTGCATAATTTAAGCTTAGTGTTAAAAATATTGTATGTATATTTTAAGGTTTCCCTACTCAGGTGAAAAGGAGACATGCTTTCACTAAGGAGGTTAATTATTTCCTAATGGTGTGAAAACAACAGAAAAAAAAGGAATCAAAAGGAATTTTCTTACCCTTCCCCCTACCCTGAGGCACTACAGAGGTATCTCTGTCCATATCCTTCACAGACACAGGCAGCTGACTCAGAACAGTGGAGCAGAGGCACGCACTGGTAACTGGGGTCCCACTGAGCCCCACGAGGGTCTGGGCACTGGCACAAAGGTTCAGGTTACTGGAGATTTGTAGAGAGAGCAGAGCACACCAGCAGTGCCTCCCCTGCAGGCCTGGCCAGGGCACAGCCGAGCTCAGCCTGCCCTGCCCCAGCTCCCACTCCATCCCCTGACCCTCGGGGAGGACAGGGGTGCTGCTGGCTAGGCTGAGCTCTGCAGGAAGGCTGAGCTGAACACAGGCTGTGCCTGTGGCACTGCCTGGTACCGTGGGGGTCTCCTCACTCTCCCTGTCTCTGGGTACACCTCAGTCTCTGCACAGCTGCGGTGACGGGCTGCCTGTGCACGAGAGCCAGCTTCTTAGCAGGGGGACTTCTTCACCCAGAGGTGCCCTGGTTCATCATCTTTCCTACTGAATGCCTCCTTATTAGAGACAGCTCTTCTGCGAGCCCTGCTGCTGTCCATGCAGACATGTGACACTGCAGACAGGACCTCACTTTCACACTAGGAAGCATCTTTTCCTCTGCAGCGCTGCCCAGGAACCCCGCGGCACGATCAGTCACTGCTCAGAAATGTCTCTGGGAGCTTGGCAGCCCCTCCAGCCCCGCAGAGCGGGCTGGCCAGCCCAGCCATCTGCTGCTCCCACAGCTGACACAGCTTTCCCATGCTCTCTGCTGGCTGCCTTAGCGTCCTCACACGGCCACACCATCCACTCTGCTCTGACAGCCTCATCCCTCAGATCCCAGTCCCTGGAACACCTGATATGCACATGTGCTTCTGTTTAAAGAGACAAGTTAGAAGGGCAGTGCATGACAACACACCACAATCTGAAGACAGCCAATCAAACCAATAAATCCCCCCTCGCTCCCCAACAGCTGTAGCCCAATTAAACTCAACAGTTCACAGGTGTTCATGTAATGACTTTAACACAAAAAAGCACCGCTCCCTTTAGGGGCCTTTAAAAAAATTTAGAGCTCTTTAAATTTTATATACCAACAACATCAAACTAAAGTAGGAAATAATAAAGAAGGAAAGGAGATAGAGCAAAGAAAATACATACAATGTCAGCATCAGCAACAGCCTAATTAAACGATAGCCAACAGGAAAATGCACATTCTGCTCGCCCAGCCACGGTCCTTCTGGAGTTCTGTGCTGGGTGCAGAAGCAGTCTCTGCACACCCCTTTCAGCATGGCTGCACCAGCCCCAGCAGAGCTGGCAATGAACTCCCACCAGCAGAGCTGGGCCCTGCCCTCCAGTGCTTTGCTCCCTCCCGGGGCTGCAGGGCAGGCAGAGTGTGCCTGTGGGAGTGCCCAGTGCCCTCACAGTGAGCCTGGCCGTGCAGCACATGGTGCTGAGGAGCCCTGGGGCAGCTGATACCCTGGCTGGCCATGTGGGTGCTGTGTGCTCCCAGCTGGCTCTTGCTGGTGCCTCCTTGTTCCTGGCGTTCCTTACACCTGGCAGCAGTTTTTTGGGTTTGCAGTTTTCCTGTTGACTGCAGGTGCTCCCTCTCCTCCCTCACCTTCATCCCGCTCGTTCCCACAGACCTGTAGGCATGAGCCCCCAGCAATGTCAGGATCACAGTGAGGACCTGCCACGTCTACTCAGTGCAGGAGGGATGAGGAGGAAGGAAACACTATTCTCATAAACCCAGGGAAGGCTGGAGAACAACAGACACTTCTGGGACCCTGCAGGGCCCTGAAGAGGCAGAGTCTGCAATGCCTCAACCTTGAGGAAAACCCAGTCCAGGGCTTGTTACTGCCCTTGCTTTGATTATGTGTTTGTAGGCCCTGATTTTCCCATGGTGCAGAACTGAAGCCAAAGTGGATCTCGAGCTCTTGCTTCGAAGCAATCCTGGCTTCAGCTCTTCATTCTAATATAGAAACGTGAAGTGTTCTTATAAAAAACATTTGTGTCCAAAAACCATTTTTAAGAGGGGCAGTGAAAAGGTGCTGCTCTGTTAGAAGTCAGAATGTTCTGGGAGGGGAATCCTTTTCACTCCATCTTACTAAAGAGACCCTAAGAAACTGAAATATGTTGAGGCTGCAAAAATCAAGTTACAATGCCAGAACAGAATGCTTTTCCAGAGTCCCTAAACAGGGAAAAGGCCACGTTGTTGGGCCTGTGAAGGCAGGAATTTGCACAGGAGCAAATAGGCAGGCATCCTCTGTCCTCTCTGCAGAATGAGAGGTCCCTACAAAGGGCAGGTTCCTCAAGCAGTGTGGAGGCCTCACTCGAGCACCTACAGCACCTCACACACAGGGCCCAACCTGGGACATTCCTCTAGGAATTACTGTAATATAAATAGTAAATAAGTATGAATAATTATGTGAGGATGATAACCAGTGATTTAGCTGTGAAAAGGCCCCAGGATGTAAGTGCTAATCTCCTGAGATACTTAGCCATCCTTTCAAGATGCATGAAGATATATAAGTAGGCTAATTACAAAGGAAACTGTCTCTTGTATATAAATCTCATCTAAATTCAGAAGTGACGCAAAAAACAAACTGAGAAGATACCCAGGAAAAGTTCAGTCATGTTGCTGGGAAAGGTTAGTTTTTAGAGATTTTGTTTTAAGATAACCCAGAAGATCCTTAAATACAAAAATAGTTAAACCTTAAATAGCAACTGCAAGTGTCTTACCAGAAAGGCACTCCGAAATGAATAGAACTATTGAACTGAGGAAGTGTCGTGGCAAAAAACACAATTTCATTTTCTTAGTTTAGTTTCAATTTATAATTCGCACAAGTAGCTTAAACACGTCGATTTGAGATCAAAACAGAACTGCAGGTTACATAGCATCTGTTCTATAGGAGGGTGCTGTGTGCACTGAGATAATTTTAGATGAATGTGTTATAAACAAGATCTGTGGAACATTGCAGAGTAGCAAGTTTTGAGAGAGAAAAAAAATACAGTTTAAATGCATAAATTGTTTAGAATGTTTAGCATGTGGTTGTAAAGCGATCAACTAAGTGATCTGTTTTCCAGAGTAGGACAGCTTGTGCAGATGAAACAGCAGCTTCCTCTCTATTTAGTGTAAGAGTCGTTCAACAATCAGAAAAACAATCTCTTACTCTGCAAACTTGGTGATCAGAAAGCCAGAACTTTCAGCCACTGCTTTGGCTCCTTCCCAACACCTCCCCAACCTGTGTATGTAAATTAGATGAACACTGCATATTTCTTTGTAGTTCTTTTTTCTCCCATGGGAATAAGAACATGTGTATATGTAACACAGGAATTTCTGACAATCAGTCATCAGTTCATGGATCCAAAATATTCTGCATTACAACTCCTTTTGTCAAAATTAAAAACAAGTTCATGATAATGATGTGGTTTGGGTCAGAAAAAGGCATTTCGTATGTGAATGTAAATGACAGTGCATGAAAATATTTCTCCTTTTACAAAAAAAAATATGAGGTATCAAAAACTAGTGTGAAACACCCCACAAAACAGAAGACAAAATCAGTTCAGTTGGTTGATAAGCCTTGTCAGGCTGCAGGAGAACATTTGCCTGAGAGGTTTCCTCCTGTGTAGGTTATTTATGGTTTGCTCTCTAGCCTGACTGCAGCAACTGACACCCTGCAAAGAAAGGGAGGCAGGGGGAAAGCAGCTCCCTCAGACACTCAAACCTTCAGGCATCCTAGCAAGCCAGCAGCACGAGGCACTGCGGGAGCTGGGGAGCGCACAGCCCCAGCCCCAGGGCCCGGAGCAGCTCGCAGGGCGGGCTGGCTCAGTCCACACCAGCCGTCAGGGGATCACCGAGGTCTGAGGCGCTGCACGAGTTCTCACCTCTCTTTCACTCTTCACAGAGCGAAACCTCTGGTGCCCTGTAACATTTGCCACCACCTGGAGCAGGTGCCTGCAGGTTGGCTGCAGCCAGCACTGGCTCTGAGGGCAGGCTGTGGCGGGGCTGAGGTGCCCATCTGCTGTTTGCACCGGCTGCTCACAGGGCACGCCGTGACCTCCTCCCGCCCTTCTCCAGACACTTCCATGCACTCATCCACTTGCATATTGAGCCAGTGCACCGTCACTCCCAAAGTTTATATTTAAATAAGCCCTTCTGTTGAACTCAAATTAAATATAGCCCTGTTCAATCTGATACCATGAGAGAACCAGGGCTGGAGGTGAGAGAGGGAATGAGGAGATCACAACTGAACGAATACAAAGTTAACACCCCGCTGCACATCTGACTCTGGCACACACTGGGTGTGTTTCTTTCCAGCTCAGCTATAGTATTAGTTGCAGTGGGGTCATCCTCACATGTCTTTCTGCTTCATGTCTCTGACTAGGCAGACACGCACAAATCTTCAAATTTTTCAGACAGAATGAAAATTCAGACAAACATTTGTCTCCTTGACCTGACAACACTTACAGCAGCGCTTGACTGTCAGAGACACGAGAGGGCAAGTCAGAACCTCTGCAAAGGCGGGTACCTCAGGACTCTACTGACAACAATAACAATCAGCTCTTAGCTAATGTCACAGATCAACAACAAAGCCTGCAGCAGCTTGTGCTGCAATTCCAGCCAAGGGCTTGAATTAGGCTCTTTCCTGATGTGGATGGCCCTGCCAGCCAGATTTCAAACAGAGCTTGAAATCTGGTTGAGGAGAGTGGCCTGGGTGGCTGGACCTGAGAAAGGACCAGAACTCAATATTAGCAAAAATGCAATGAAGGAGTCCAGGTATTAAAGAGGAAAAAAGACCAGAAAGTGTGACCACGAGAGTGAGGGAGGAAAGTTGTAGCATTGAGGTAAGAAAGTTCGCAAGAAGTAACACAATAAAGCTAACAACCAGATCCTCAGACCTTTGGGACTCGGGTGTTCAAATCCTGTAGGTTGTGTCCTTAGCGCATGAAACTTTTCATTAGGCTTCAGGATGAACAGCATCTAGCAGCAGACCAGATTTCATCCAAGTCAGTCAGCCACAAAAAGCCTCATCACTCATCACATGATAACTCTGATTGAATAACCCATATATATTTAAGATACCAGTCCCATTAGTTGCACTGTAAGGAACCAAGCCAAAGTGTTCTTATTTTTATCCCAGTATCCTAAAACCTAATCCTAAAAGCTAGTCCAGATCTCCTTTGCTCTGGCTGACTGACTTCTGTTGTCTTTGACATCTATGCAATCCACTGTGCTCAGCTCCAAACTGGGCCAGGAGCAGCAGAGGGAGAAGCATCTGGAGTGAAGCAGCTGGGCTGGCAGGAGTTAAAGCTGCTCGGAGTGCTGGTGACTGTGGACTGTCTCCAGCATCGATGAAACACTGCATGCAAACATACAGTAGGCAAGCCCTGCTTTGTCCTGCTGCAATCTCTTCAATTATTTTTTGTGTTGTGTATTTTACAAAGGATAAATCAGGGAACATTTCAAGAAATGTTTTCTCATTCTAAAACTTATCAAAATATTGCTGACACTGATCCATGGCTGGGAATGTCATTCCTGAATAAACATGATGTCATTCTCATTCCATTCATACTTCTCCTGGACAGCTGCTGTCAGCCTCAGTGAAGAAAAATGCCACCTCACGGGTGACAGCTGCCACTTGAGGTACTTTGTATATCAGCCTCCATAGCAGAGAGAAAAAAAAAAGAGTCAGTCATGCACATGCTATTTAAAGTCTGTTGCATCTTGATGAGAAATGCAAAAGTTAATATGGGGCAGGTTGCTCTGTGTCAAAACTCTGGACAGTGAAGAATAAGGAACTTTTCTGGTCTCACCTTCCTAAGAAGCAAGGCTCAGGCAGGGCCCTCGCTCCTGTGCTATACTTGCTTTAATAATAAATTCATATTGCTATCAGTTGTATTGCAACAAAGCAAATGAAATTATCACAATAATCCCAGAATGCTTTGGGTTGGAAGGGACCTTAAAAACCATCTCATTCCACCCCCCTGCCGTGAGCAGGGACACCTTCCACTAGACCAGGTTGCTCCAAGCCCCGTCCAGCCTGGATTTGAGCATTGCAAGGACGGGACAGCCACAACTTCAGTTCCAGTACTGGCACTTCTTACTTTTTCCAATACCCCAATCACATTTGCAATTTGCTGGCACCCAGCTCTCCTGAATTGCTCTAGGAATTGTTCTGGGCTGGGGTAGCTCTCCAGTTGCTTTCCAAGCATGGAGGCAGACAATCCCTGCCCCAAAGAACAGCCTGGACTAAATCTGTTTTCTGTTCCTCCTGGCCTCCAACTTGCACTGCTGCTTCAGTGTCAAAGGGGCAGATGTATAATCTGGGAAGCTTTCCAGATGCATCTTGAGCAAAGCAAAGCATTGTGAATCACTGGTACTAGGCAGGATTTTTCCATCTGTCACAGTACCACTGGCAGCACTCACGACACACTCACAGTACACACAGGATGACAAGCACCTCATGGAGGGGACACTAGTGTTCACCAGAGCCAGATTCTCAAAGAACAAATAAATAAGTTATCTTTCCTTGCACGCTGTGGTGTTTCATCACGCAGACTGTGCCCCAGCAGCACTACCCCAAAAAGAATGGCAATAAGCCCATGCTGGGCATAAGCGCCTTTGTAGCCATAAATGTTGCATTAATAAGTTTCTTTCTAGTACTGGGCCATCACTTTAACTTTTATTACTTCTCCTGTCCCATAAATGCTCTCAGGTGCTCTTCCAAGGAGTCTGAGCAGATTGCCAAACAGAGGAGAAGAATGACAATGACATGGCCTCTGGCTCTCCCCTGAAACAGCAGCTTTTCTGTCATCCCCTGGAAATGCTCCAGTTTCTTTACAGCTCTGGAAACGTGGCTCAAGCAAGGTTGCCAACACATGTTCCTCTGTGTCAGACATGACTCTGATTCTGGAGCCTGTGAGGAGCCTGTCAGCTATCATTCTGCTAGGAATACCCCAGCTCTGGCTCCTCTCCTTTCAAATTCAGTCCTTGTTGGGTTGAGTAAGAGGAGCTGACAGGTATCTGAAAAAACAATAGCAGCTCTTGCTTTAATTTGCATGCCCAGCGTTGAAATCCTTTGTCACTAATTCAAGTGGGCAGTGGATAAAACCTAAGTAAAATATAATGATGCAATTCACATAAATGCATGAAGAGAGCATCTCTGCACCTAACTTCCCCCTGGCCAATGTTCCGGTGCAGATTTGTTGTGTCAAAGCATCAGAAATTAAGTGGATATTCGACATGCTGGAGTCCCCTGATCAAAATGAGGTTTACTGAGTCTCCTGACAGGCTGTCCAGCTCTCCTGATTTCAGGGGAGTGGCACATTAGCAATGCTTTCTTTAACCTGCTCTCCCCCAGCACCTCAGCGCCGCTGACCCTGCTGGGCCTGGCTCCAGCCCTGCCCCACACCAGGCTGCTCTGGCATTTGAAAAGGAGAAAGGAAACCTCCACGCAGGTTTTTTTGTATGCTGGCTCTGCCTGGCTGTTTTGACACAGGGTTCCTCTGCTCCTGCCGCAGCTGTTCCCGACAGCCTGTGTGTGCAGCCCCTTCCGTGCCCCTTCCAGCACCACCGGCCCCTCACACCACCAGGCATGGGGGAGACAAGGAGCTCCAGCACCTCACTGTGAAAGGCAAAGTGCAGAGCAATCACTGACATGGGACATTCACACCACCTTGTTTTGTCAGCACTGGAGTACAGCTGAGCTCTGCTCCATGTGAAAGCCCTCCCTGCCCACAGTCCTGCTCCGCTGCCTCTCTGGCACCTCAGACCTCCATGGTCAGGTGTGACACACACCAAACCCCCTGTCCCAGCCAGCAAAGGGCTGTGTCGCTGCCAGCCTGTGTTTTGGGAGCCTGGGCACCCCCAGCCAGGCCCCCATGGCTCTGCCTGCCCCACACAGGGACCGACCCCTCCTGAGGGGACACGGCTCCCAGCAACAACCACCCCACACCTCCAGCCAGCCTGCCCTCCAGCCTTACCTGGTGCTGTCTTCTGGGTGATGTCTCCTCACACGGTGCCTGCAGGAGTTCTGGTGCTCCACAGAGTCCCCATGGCACCGTCTGCCCTTCCCTCCACAGTGACGGGCGTTCCCCTCAGGGCACACCCAGCACAGGGCCGGCGCCTCAGGGATGTTCCCACCATGAGCGCCCAGGCCTGGGCTCGCCGTGCTCAAGCAAATTCCGGCATTTCCTCCATTTATGAGGATAAAACACTCCCTTGGCAGAGGCCATCAGCTCACCGAAATTACCTTGCCCCTGAGGAACGCCCCGGCTCCCTCCTGGCAGCCCCTGCGGCCTCCAGACTCTGTGGAAGGCCACGTATCGGAACATGGTGGCCTCGCACAGCCGGCGTCCCCTCAGGAACGGCGCCAAAGGTGCTCTAGAAAGCAGTTAATTGGAGTTCCAGTTCCCTTCGATGCAGACCCTGGTCCTTTGTGAGCGCAAAACGAAGCCTGAGCATTCCCACTGCTAATTATGAATAAGATGAGGAGCTCTTTGATATTCCTGCTGTGGTTCAGGCTGGTGCCATATAGTGCAGAAAACACCCCCGTGAACCCCCCGGTTTGCCTCCTGCCTCCCCTGCTCTGGGCACTTTCGCTGTACAGACGGGAAACGCCGGAGCTTTTCTCCTGCGCCATCACACTCCAGGGCTCTCTCCTTACACCCTCTGGTGAGGTTAACCGAGGTACCACTGTGTACTTGTCCCCCCAAATCCCAGTGAGAACACCAGGAGCAGCTGTAGGATGTTCTTGGGACCGCTCTGGAGAGGTGACACTGTCTGTCCGCAGACCACACCGGGCTTGACCTTCCGAGCCCAGCTAATCACGGCCAGCTGCCACGAGACCCCAACATGAGGATCCCACTGGAGCAGCAAGGGAGGTGGAGAGTGATAGCTGTGCAGGGGAACAAGCTTCAAACAGGGGCAGAATCAGAAAGCAGAAAATTAGAGCTTCAACCAGAAAGTTCAAAGAACACGGGGGAAAAGCATGAAAAATAATTTTGACACTTTGAAGTAGATCTCAATTGTTCCATTAAACTGTATTTTTAATAAAAAATAACAATAACAGCATTCCAAATATCTATTTTATAAGCTTTACTAATGTATATTTTTTTAATACATGTCAGAAATTCTTACTTGAGGCAAATGCAATATTTATAGAAAGCAAGAGACTTCAAAACAGCTCCAGAGACTTTAAGCTCTCGATTTATTCACAGATTTAGAATAACTCAGGAATACAAAATGACAAAATGTACATTTTTTATATTGTTTACTAATGTATTGTCTCTTGTCCCTGATCCGTCATTTTCCTGACTGGGGGAAACACATTCAGCTTCTTCTCTCCCTTTAATGCTACACATTTCTGGAGGGAAATATTCCCATTTGGTGAAAATCTATCACAATTCTGTCTTGCAGAATATCACTCCCAGAGAATTATGTGAAGATCATTAATAAATACATTTTTGCAATGACAATCATTTCTTCTTTGGTCATGATTTGTATCTATTATTTGCCTCAGCCTCTCCAGTTCCCAGAGAAGCTGCTGGTGAGAGTGAGGAAGAGAAGAGGCAGCGAAGCTCCAGATGAAAGCAGAAGGCAGGTTTGCCAGTGGCTATAAAGGCAATGAGGTACTGGGTCAGTTGAGCCCCAGCTGGAGGTGCCAGGGGTGTGGAGAGATGCCCTCCCTGCGTGGCACAGACCCCTGGCTGGGTTCAGAAGGACTCCAGACAGGATGAAGGGAAAGCCCAGCAGAGCCTTGCAGCACGAGCTGAAGTTGACTGTCCCAGGCTGTGGTGGAACTAAGTTGTGATATTTGGTAACAAATCTCCATCAAGGAGATTTCCAAGCCAAGACCACCTTTTGCTCAGAAACCATAAACAGTTTTGACTTGCTTTTCCCTTTTATTATTTCCACACCATCTAAGTTTCAGAGTGAAAATTACCTGATGTTCTTCTAAAAAGTAATCTGGCCTCTGATTTTGGGGTGCAAATTTATTCCACATACTTCACCATGTGCCTGCCAGAGGACACTGGGAAGCAAAGGAATTTGTGACCCACATACACAAATAACTGCATGTGTAGCAAAGTACAGATCTGGGCAGACACAGGGTTATTTTTCTTTTCCAAGTCCTGGAGCAGAATTAGTCAAAAAGACACGTTACCCTGGCAAAAGATAAGTCCAGAGCTCTCCCAAGTGTACTGCTGATGAATCAACAGCAGGAGCACTCAGCCAGCTCCAGGCTGTGCTGGAGACACACAATGAGCGATGTACTTCTGCTCCTCCAACTGCAGCAGCGAGGATGTGCCACGAACGGTGTAACTGGTGAAAGATGAGCAGCACACGCTTCCCTGGGCAGCTGCAGAGGGGTTCTGTTCTCATTAGACTTTCCCTGGTGTTTCCAACTTCTACCAAACTCTGAGATCTTTTTACTGTTATGAATAAGTGCCTTTAAAACTAATGCATTTGCAGTCACTTTAGTCTCTAGCCCTCAAAAGAGTAATTCAGAGCACTAAACATCAACAATTTAAATGTAAGAATAAGTGCTGGGATCTTTTTCCCCCGCTGTCTCAAGTTCAAACTACAATTCCTCACACAGTGCCTTGAGTCCAGCAGATGGGCTTTAAGGAAAACCAGAAATTGTCCGATGGCGTGTGACAAAATCCTGCTGGAGGGGTGCAAGAGTCTGGTGAGTCAGCTTGTCACAGAAACATATTTAGAGTTTAACTGGCTGTAAAACCCAACAAGGGCTGTGTGTTCTGGGGCACCCAGCCAAAACATGCCCCGGAGCCTGGAGCTCTGTGTGACAGAAGCAGCTCTATCGTGCAGACAAACAGGGGCAATTTCTCTCCCAGAACCCGGCACACCCCTGCCCAGGTTACCTGATTTTGTTTGTCCCGACGTACACAAACCCTCTGTTTGTCACATTCCTCCCCTGTTCCCAGAGCTGTCAGCAGGTCTGAGCCAGCAGCTGGAGTGGGGCCGTGGGGAAGGGCTGCTGGTGCTTCGGACATGCTGCATGAGCAGGGCCCGCCCGGCCCTGGGCCAGAGGAGCTGCTTTGCTCTCGGGTACTTTGTCTTAGCAGGACCTCACATTTTCACATCCTGCTCCAGTGCTCATTCACAAGGCTGACACGTATGGCTGTACCCTGTGTGGCCCCTGCTAATTCATGACAACACCAGTGACTGACAAGAGCTGGCACCTTCCCCATCGCCACACGCTCTGGGCCAGCACGAGCAGCAGATCTACGGTCGAGGAATCTCTTAAAGAAAACGCTGGAGTGAGTGCCTGTGGCTGCGTCTTGCAGGCACTGTTCGAGAGACTTGGCTCCCGGGGTTGGAGTGTGTGATCTCCAGGGCGAGCCTGGCTGATGTTAATATTAATGTACAAATATTAATGCTGCAGCAGGCACAGCGACCGCTGCACGAGGCAAAGAGCAGGGTTTGTAGCAGCCAAGTCCCTGCAGCCTGTTGGTTCTCTGTGGGGCAGCAGCCTGGTCCTTCCAGATGTGCTGGATCAGCTCCACACAGCTGGACACGGCAGGGCTGGCAGCTCCTCCCAGCCAGACACACAGCCCTGGGAGCATCTGGTGGCCTGTGCTGGCCCTGACACAGCCGGAGCACACTAGGGCTCCTGCTCCCTGGAATGGCCTTTGGAAGCCACTGTCCCTGTGTCAGTCCCAGCTCTGCCACCGAGCCCTTGCCCAGGCCCTGAGAGGGTCAGCACACAGCACTGACCAGGGTGTTTCTGTCAGACATGGGCTCAGCAGGACAGACCCCAGAATCTCGACACAAGCTAAGAAGCTTCAATAAAGACAGTATTGCTTAGCTGAAAGGTGCACCCATAAAAATCAAGGTTTTTCACTCTATAATTAACACAAAGTTGCAATTTTGGTGGATGCTGCATTTAATTCTCATCCACACAGAAGTAATAGCCTTGCCAAAGTTGTACATTTTCATATCCCAAATAGGAGTATTTTTTGGAAGGGAAAAGGCCACTGAGAGAGCAGTCATGCTGCACTCCAGCCCACAGCTGTGGCTGCTGCCCTCCCTCCACAGTAACTCAGACAAACAAGGTCCTTCGGGGAGGTACAGGCTGAAACACTCACAGCCAGGGACATGTCACAACCCAAACCAAAGCCCTGACACAGGGCTGGGAGTGTTTATGTTGGGGTGAATTGTATTTCCAGGGAACAGAGACAGTCACACTAAAGATGCAGACAGAGATCAGCTGGGATGTGACAGAGCCATGCTCTAGAAGTGTTAGTGGGGAAAAGAGGTAGAGCAAGAAAGGCGATATTTTTACAACTGTGTGTGTCCAGACAATCAATAATTAGACCTTGGAGTGTGTTATACATTAGTCTCTCTGGTGTCCCTGTCTGCCCCTAACAGACCAATGCTTCCTGCTCTTCCTCTCTTCCCACACAAAGCTGTAAGTGACATCCACACAGGTGGGGAACAAATTTTGTTCCACCAACTTCTGACACATCAAACCTGACAAATATACAAGAGATGCAAGAGTAGCTAATGCTGTGTGCTCATTGCCTTTGTGCTACATCACCACTAAGGAGCATGTGGAGGGGGCCAGTCCAGAGCAAAACTATTGTTTGCAATTGCCTTTTCCTTTTGACATTTTCATTGTATGTTCTTTTAGGACTGTAAATCTCCTGCGATGTCTTTACAACACAGCTGTGAGGAGGCAACATCTAAGAGGCTGAGGAAGAAAATGTCCTGCCACCTGGGAGCAGCACTCTTCATCTCCCCAGCAACACTCAGGAGTCTTGGGCTGCTCTGGCTCTCTTCTCTTCCACTGATATTTTTCAGTCAATGCAGGCCTGATTCTTTTTTTGTTCTTTCCTGATTTGCAGGTAGCTTTGAAAAAACACGCGTGAACCAGCCCTGCCAGGTGAAAAATAAAGGCTCCTGATTGCTATCATTATTATTATTATACCACTAGACATTTTATTAACACTAAAGTGTGACATTGCCCTCCAAAGAAAGGCCTTCTCCTGCCCTTCTGCATGGCTACTTTATTGAATCCAAACTCCCTTTCCGAGAAGCCTCACCTGTTTAAACGCTGCTGTGTTTCTAAAAGCAATTTAACCTTTCATCTTTTATGGATGGATCCTTTTCTAACAAAAATCCTATAGGGCCATTTTTCTCCTCGTCTCCCTGTGATCTCAGCGATATTACGTGATGTAGCTTTTGAAGCAGAAATGCCGAAACAGCAGCTTCACCACCTGCAGCTCGTGCAGCAGGAAGATGGGAAAGGCAACCTGGAAAAATCCCTTTTCAACATTTCTCTCACAAGCTCCTGGTAAGAATCCCCCAAACCGAGAATGTCTCTTGCATAGAAATGAAAGGCAAGTGCTCAGGAGGGCGAGAACAGCCTGCAGATTTTGCCAGTGTAAAACCCCTCAGCTTGTTTTCCAGCCTCATCCCCTCCATGCAGTGACGACTCAAGCACCACCCAGCTTTAATTATTTATTTTGGGCGATGGCTGTGTGTTGTCCAAGATAGCACCAACTCCTGGGATGGAGGAAGTCATTCTGAACACAGCCAGTGCCAAGAGGTGCAGTGCTCAGAGACAGAGCTGTTTCCAAGGCATTGTTGGATGGTTTTACTGCTTGCTTACTGCACGGCTCACATGGGACTCCTGGTTCAATAAAACAACAGACAAACTACAGACACCAGTACGTATTTTCCTCTACTAAATCCTCTAATCCAAGTTCAGCCCAGAGCACTCAGAGAAATTCAGCCTCCCTCCTTGCCAGTGCACGTTTCTCCTTCTCCCTCCTCAGCCCAGGCCCCTCTCTGGGGATGGCAGGTCTGTCCTCCCACCCAGCCCAGCTGCCCCTGAACACCCCAGGGACAGGGAGCCATGGCCTGCACTGGCACCACAACAGCAGGTCCCCTTCTGGTCCTCCCATCCACCTCAGCAGGGGCTCTGAGAGCTGGCCAGAGCCCCGGGGGCTTTGGAAAGATGCCCTGCAAAGCAGAGCCCTCCACAGAGCCCCTGCTCCAGCACTGCCCCTGGAGTCACCTCCTCTGCCCTCCTGGGACTGCCCTGCACTGCCAGGCAGGTTGTCACACTCCTTTCCCTCTCCCCTTCCCTGTCCCTCTGCACATCAGGGAGCAGATTTCAGTTTTGGAGTTTTTGCTCCAGTAAAGCTGCTCTCAGTCACACTGTGACCATCCTCCTGCTATGGCAGATGTTACTGTGCCTTTCCCCCTAAATGAAAGCCTGTGCAGTCTCACAGATGTGCCACCTCTAAGCTGTAGTTAAAATCTACATTTATCTGTAATTTACTTTATAAAACACGTTAATAAAAATAATTAAAGCCACACAGCCAGAGCATCCACCAGCCAAAGAGACATCATTAACATTCCCTGCACCTGAATAACAAGCAAGGAAAAACAACACGGGGATTTAGAGTTCAACTTGCAAAAGATAACACCATGCATTAGAAGCGAATGAGCCTCCCAATGGGAGCAGCACTGGAGAATGGAAAGAAAATAAAGTAGGGCAGTGTGCCAAATTCAGGAGGTTTTAAAAAAATAAGCAGCACAGCCATCACAAAAGAATCCCCATTTCAGCCCAGCATGGGAGGAAGTATGAACTGAAATCCAACGAGGATTTCCATGTTACTGTCTTAATTTGTAAAGGCTTTGAAAAATAACACAATGCTGAGCTGGTTTTTCTTTTTTGGGAAGAGGGGAGAGGGTCAAAGGGAACTGTATTGGTTATCAAATAATGACAGAAAAAGCTATTCTCTCTGGCTCTCCTAAACTCCCGAGTGACTTGAAGGGACACAAAACACATCCAAAGAACCCTCAGATGGGCAGGCAAAGCAAAGCCTGCTCCTTTCCCCAGTGCTGCTCCTGTGCAGCCCTGCCTGGCTCTGGCTGCACTGACACTGCCACTGCTCCCAGAGGGACAGGGAGACAGAGCCCTTCCTCACACAGGGACACACCTGAGACAGACAGAGCCCTTCCTCACACAGGGACACACCTGAGACAGACAGAGCCCTTCCACACACAGGGACACACCTGAGACAGACAGAGCCCTTCCTCACACAGGGACACACCTGACAGACAGAGCCCTTCCACACACAGGGACACACCTGAGACAGACAGAGCCCTTCCTCACAAAGCATGGCCAACAGTGGCAGGGTCAGAGCCTGTGTGTTCAGTGCCGTTCTGGGTTCACACCACCCCAGGGCTCACACCCTGCCCTGGCTGCTCCAGGCTGGGGGCAGTGGGTGCCCCTCACACCCCCAGAGTTCGCTTGTCCCAATTGTTGGGGGATGCCACAGTCACCTCTAACTTTTCCTTTGCCTCCTGTATTCAGGATTTCTGCCTTTTCCCATTCTTACTCTGACAATTTTAATTGTATAAACCCAGCTTTTCACCTTTTGTTGCTCCACGGATATAGGGGAAGGCGAAATGCAGGTAGAGCACCACAAAAGCAGAAGGCAGGTGAGCTTTGAAGGAAAAGGGATCTGGGAAAGGGACAAAAAGGAGCATAGAAATGGAGGGTTGATCTCTGTTGTACTCACAGCATGGAGTAAGCCAAGCAACAGCTACTGTACCTTAACTAGGCAACCGGTAGAAAATCAAACCTTCCCTGTGATCAATAGGATAATAGTGAGAGTTTGATTAGCCTTGGAAAAATTACAATAAGGAGAGAATTTTTTCTCTCCATGGGTTGGGTGATTTCCCTGTGAAAGTTTTTACAAGAATGAGGCTGCATATAATGCGTCTTGTTAACCCAAATTACATGCACTCGAATTCCCTCTCTTTCCCCAAAGAAATCAGAGAAGAAATCAGGCGTGAAATGGCATGTGGGTGGGGCTGAGCCGAGCCAGCACCACTCTCGTAATTAAATGAGACTTGCTGAGCCCCCACTTCTCAGAGCCTTTCAGTTCTCTGGGCTCTGCTCAGTGCCCACAAACACGGGCATGTGCTACTCGTGTCCGGAGTTTACACGCTCTGTCAGGACCGGGGCTGTGGGGATGGGGGACCCTCCTGCCTTTCTCCAGGTCAGGGAATCCTCAGGCCTACACTTGATGCTGCAGCTCCGGAGCCGAGCTGCCTGCTGGAAATGTGTCCTGCTTCCCTGTAACATCCACTTTCAGTATCTCACCCAGACAGGGCTCTGTCCCAGGCACCGGAGAGCACTGCACAGTGATGGAGCGAGGCCCTGCTCCGACCCTTCCTGCCCTGAGCTGAATGGGGACCCCATGGCAAGGTGGATGTTTGGTTATCAAAAAGGCTGTTGTGGCTCTTCCCCTGACCTCTGCTTTGCCACAGCTTTCCCTCTGGAGGTGTAGAGACCTGCCACTGCTTCCAGGCTTGTGCTGCTGTGCCCTGGCCTGGCTGTCCCGGGAGCCCAGTGTCTCCCCCTGGGTCCCTGGTTTTGCTGCTGTGCTGGCTCCCTGCCTGCTGGGCTCCCTGCCTGCCTGCTGGGCTCCCTCCTCCCCAGGCCTCCCTCCTCCCCAACTTGTTTTGGTGCCTCTGGCCCCGGGGATGCAAGGGAAGGCTGCGGTTGCAATAACAAGCAAGCCCTGGGGGAGAACCTGGGCCAATGTGCTGGTGGTGCTGCTTTCCCCGGGGAGCAGGGATGGGGACTGAACAAAGGAGCCCGAGGTAAGCAGGTGGCACTGGGGAGGGGCAGGTGGAGGCGAGACAGAGGCACACAAAAGATGAAAGGAGGAGTGGAAGGAGAATACGAGGCTGCAAGAGATGCTCGATCTGGGCCACGGAGAAGGAGCCACGTTTTAGGCCTTTGCAATAATAGGTTGTGAGGAGGTCTGGTTGGGAGAGGATCAGCTCTCCTTGACTGGCAGCTGCTGAATGTGTCAGTAGCTCAAAAGGAGATGTTTTCAGTGCGTGCACCTCATGCTGCCTCTGCTGATCTGCTGCCTCAGGTCAGGTGTATTTTATACACCATAAAATAGCAGAATTTCCAGTAGTTCCTGAGAGCCTCCCCTCCTCAGCAGTCATCAAAATGCACTCCTCATTCACAGGCTCCTTCTGACACTGGGAATATCTCAACCTTTAGCAACAGGTGATGACAGGGCATGACATGTTGTATCAGTGTTTCACTCTCTGGAAGATTAAGATTGGATTTCTCCCACTTTTGCATTAATGTCCTGTGAGATGCACAGGGCTCAGCTTGCAAGAGAAGTGTTGTGTTTCCTACACACAGATGTGTGGCTGAGCTCTGCAACAGCACAACTGATATGTTGGTAATCCTTTCATGTTATTTTTTCTAGTTCAGACCTTTACTTGGGGCCAACTTAATGCAGTGCTTTGACAGTCCAGATGCCACATCAAGAACACAAAAACTCATTTCTCATTCATGGCTCTGCATCAGTAGCAGAGATGGGATTGTGGGGAATATGGGCAAAGATGTTTTTTTTAAATCTATTGTGTGCAGCAGAGTTTAGTGCAGGCTGGAACCTGCCTGGGGTAGGCTGGTGAGGAGACTTTTTTGGCTCTGCCTGCAGCAGCCCTGAAAGGTGACAAGGGGTCCCCAGCCAGCTCCACCTGCTCTGCCCGAGGCCAAGCCCTGCCTGGCTGGGGGCTCTCACTGGGGCTGGGACTTTCTGGGTCATCCATCACCTGCTGATGCACTTTGGCTGCTCCACAGACCCGACCAGGGAGTCACCCAACAAACCCCAGAACTAGCTGTTGAAGACCAGTGCTTTTAGTCTTGACCTGTGTCCAAAAGCAGTAAGGGGAGCAAAGCAGAGGGCCTCTGATGTTATTTAGGTATTTACTTCTTGCTCTTGCTGGATCCAAATGTTCTCAGGAACTGTCAGGAGAGCTGAGCATCGGCTGAATTCCAGGTGCTGTGCCTCTGTAAGGCCAAAACAGGAGCTCTGGGAAAGGTTCTGTTCAGTAGTGGGAGAATCTGGAGACTCAGTGTGAATCCAAAGCAGCTGCTGCAGCTGGGCCACATCAGCCCATTTCTGCAGTGGATGGAGAAGTGGGGAGGGCACGTTTGGCACGAGGGACCCCGAGGGGGCAGATCTGAGTGTGTCCCACCAGGAGAGCGTCCCCAGAGCTGTGACAGCCCTGCACACACACACTGCACTCTCTGCACCACCAGAACTGCCAGCCTGCCAGCCTCCCTAATGCACCCATTACCTGGATCATTACCAGTGATCAGCTATGCAAATGGAAAAGAGTAACCCGTTATTAACAGAGGGCTCTTTTATTGTTTCTAAAAATAGGCCTGTGCAGCGAGGTGTTTTCTTGTTCTCTGTGCACACATAAAGAGAAACTGCAGAGCAATAAACGTTAGTATTTAAAAACACCCAACTTAAGAAGGGCACGTTCACTATAACTTGCCTCTTTATGGAGGAATAACAAAGGATCCCTAAGCTGCTATGGTTCTGCAGAGACTATAAAATGATTGTGAGTTTAACTGAATCTTTCCTGGGTTTGAAGGTATAAGATTAGTGTCTGTCGAGGGAATTGGCTTTGTTAATACTCGAGGTTCAGTCCAGCTGCATTTTCCTTGCATTTTATGGCATCTGGTTTTGTCACTTTCAACAGTTCAGTAACTCAGCAAGATAAGAAACATACCCAAAATTAAACTCTGTAAAAGGAGCGACTGGGCTTACAGCTCCCTGTCCCCGGCTTTGCAGGGCTGGGGACTCAGCCAGGCTCATGCAGTGACACCTCTCCCTGTCAATTATGCACAGGTAACAACAGAACCTGCTAAGGCAGGACAGTTGGAGCCAGCTCCCAGGAACCTGGGAGCGCTTTGCCCGAGTGCCGCTCACATCCCTGGCCAGCAGCGGCAGCAGGAGGCAGCAGTGCTGCCCTGGCCTCTGCTCCAGCCAGCAGGCACAAACAGAAAGGACAGAAATACCTGGAGTCCTGCCAGAAACACATTCTTCCCTTTAATGCCTGGCATCACCCCCAGTATAATTCTGGAATTAAACTGGATTATATTTTTCCCCAGATCCTGTGAAAGCAGCCCAGCTCTCGGGCTGTTCCGAGGCAGCTGATGATGATGGGACCCTCCTGTGAGAGGCAGTGACACACCTTTCGCTCCCAGCACTGACCCCCAGGAGCTGGAGCTGTCTTGTGGGGAGAAAGTAATTCTACAAATAGCTGCCAATGTCTTTTCTGAGCCTCCTCTTTTGTGCAGGAACAGCCAGAAGGGACTCTGGAGAATCCTGTCAGTGCCGGTGGCTGTTGGTGTGCACAGTCTATAATCTCTGGGACAAAACAGAGACACAGAAAGAGACTATGAACACAAAACATGAGTAGGAACTGCCTGCACTCAGGGAGCTGAGGAGTAAAGAATCACAGAACAGAGCATTGTACAGCTTTTATATTAATCCAGCGTGGATTCCTGAATTCTGTAGGCACAATAGGGCAGAACTGGAAAAGGCATACAGAGAAATGAAGGCCACAAATGGCCTTCATTATGTTAAAAAGCCTCTCAGAGAGTGGGTGGTTGGGCTTGTTTCTGTAGCACCAGTGGCAGTGGCTGCAGCGTGGCTTGTGCTGTCACTCAGTGTGCTGGGTGAGGTGTTGGGAGTCAATGCCAGTGGGTATGAAATGGAGAAAGTCTGGGTCTGCATTAATTGGAACTGACTGAACGGGGTGCCAGAAACATCCATGCCTGATTTCTTGAAGCATAACATCAGCTCCAACAGGCATCAGCAGCTGGCCAGGGCAGCAGCCCATTGCAAGGACTCTCCTACGAGCCCTGCCCGGATGAAAGTGAGCACTGCAGACAGCGCTGGAGGGAAGAGCCACTGTTCAAAGAGCAGTGCAAGCTCCTGGTACGAAACATCTCATCTCCCGAGTCCATGGGCAGCTCACACTTGTCTGCAGGCTGCTCAGAAACGGCCAGATCAGACAGGAACAAAAGAGCATGTAAAAGCTTTTGAGCTACTTCTGAGGGATCTGTGCATGTGAACCAACAAAGGCAAGCCCGTGGTCAGCAGGGTTAAATCCACCAGACACAGTCTGCGCTCCAGCAGAAAGTGTTCCGAGATCAGCAGTGTGGAAAAGCTGGGACTGCCCATCTGGGATAATTACAAAAGCAAGGATGAAGTTTCATATGACCATTAACAAATTCTCAGATGCTCTGGGCTCAAGAGATGAGATGTGTCTGGGGACTTGGTCCAAGCAGAGGTGTCTGTTCACCCTTTTATCTGTCTACAGGTGAGAGACTGACCTTTCAGAAATTGCACTGCCCTACATTCCCAGAATCCTTTCCCAGACTTGGGCAAGGCTTGACATCAGTTTCTTGCTCAGTCACAGCCTGCAAAGCCATATTACAGAGTACCTCTTTTATTAGCCTTCATTTCCAAAGAAGGACTGCAAAAAATGACTGATGAAACACATGGACTGATGTGGGAGGGCAGATCACACAGGATCCATGGCTGAGAGCTCCTTGCCATTGCTGCTCTGTATTGCACCCTGTGCCCTTGGAAAATCAAACCCCTCTTCTAGGAACATTGGGTCTTCTCCCTGTTTCTGAACAGGAACAAAGCAACATTAAATTCCCAGTAATTCCTGTGCCATGGATGGAGAACGGCCTGGGAACAGTTCTGTGTCACTGCACGAAAAATCCGTGCCTATTTCTGTGTTTGCAGTGCTGCAGATCCGTTGTGGCTTCGCAGCACTGATGGCCCCGGATCTGTACCACTGAGATTTATCAATTAAACCGGGTCACCATGGAGTTACACTGCACTTCCCAAATATTTGTATCCCTCTTGGTTTGGCTGTTACTTCTTTTTCTTTTTTTCTGTAGCTACTGGGCTGAACTATGCAGGGATAGAATAGGTTTCTCTCTTTAATGAAAAGCTTAATTATTTCTCTTTTTTCCTAAAGGTTGTTGCATAAATGTAACTTCCTGTTAAGTGCTGTATTTTACAATGTAATAAATTGACATAGGGGCATGTAAACAAGCTGTGTAAATACATAGGCAGAGCCGTGCCTTTACAGGGACTTTTTTTTTTATCAAAAGAAGAACTTCCACAGCAGTGGCATTCTCTGGAAATAATGACAATTTGCACAGTGTTCTGCATTAGTACATTAGTGATACTGCAGGGTCTGAATTTACTGACAGCAGGTTGCATATTTACAGTGCTGTGCTTTGCTCAAAACAACACGCCCAAAATATTTACTGACCTCAGTTGCTACAGAAATCCAGTTGTTAGCCCAGAAAGAGCTGCCAACATGGTACCAATCTGATCAGAAGCCCATTACACGCCCAGAGCACCTTTTTATCTAGTCCTCGATTAAAGGAATTGTCAAGTTGATAAACACCACTCATGGCCCTGCCCAGCTCAGCCCCAGCTTTACTGGTGGAGTGGTGAGGGAAGCACATGTTGCATTACTGGAAGGGCTGGGGGCAGAGCACAATGGCAGCAGAAATGGCAGGAATACACATTTCTGTCTTTGGGGCCTGTCAGCACTCGCTGCCTCACTGAAGTCATCTCTGGGGCTGGTTCTCCCCCAGCACAGAGAGCTCCTGTGCTGGCAGGAGCTGCTGGGGGGGGTCTGCTCCTGCTGCACGTGGCCAGGGCCATTCCTGGGACAAACCTGGGCACAGCTGGGACAGCTCCAGTCCCATCTCAGCCCCAGCTGGGGGCTGGGAGCTCCCCACCAATGGGGACATGAGCTGGGGCAGCGAGATGGTGTAGGAGAACCAGGGGTGAAAAGATGGTAATTTGTGTCGAATTTCATTTTAAAGAACGGCAACAGAGTGGTGCCATTAGCTCTGGCTTGCTGAGGTTAGAAACAAACCCCCCCTAATGCACCTACTTCCATTTAAAATCCCTCCTTCCAAGCATTCCTGAGCGAGGAGCACAAGCAGGTACCCACAGCACTCCTCCCAGCACACGGCTGTCTCTGCCATCACCACACCCAAGAGTGCAGCCCAATTCTTATTTTGATTTGTGCTTCTTTCTCCTCCTCCTTTAGATGAAGATTGTTCTTAGAGGTGCCTAAGCTTCCTTCCAACAGACAAAAAATAGCAAACAGCTCTGGGAAAGTGGCCTAATTACGTGGGGTTTTTTAACAGAACAGGAGGAAAAGATAGTTTGGAAAGCAAAATATCTTGGAGGCACTTTCTGCATCCATAGTATATTTAATAGATTGACTTTTGCTTCCAGGGCACTCATTCGGCCTCTTCATTAGTATAACGATCCTTGGTCTTCTCTCCCCAAACTTAGGTAATTTGAATAAAAATAAGTGTTATGCAAGGTAGCCATTAACAGTGTCAATAAATTTGAAGCTGTGGTTACAGATCACTTGCAGCAATCCCATCCCTCTCTTTTGTAGATCAAAATACGTTTATTCAGTGTTCTTAAGTTCAAATGTCCTTCCTCTCTCTTTGACAAGAACAATCCAGTGTGGTGGTGGCTGCCAAGGTGACTTGAAAGTCTTTCTAGCGTGTAATCCCCTTTCATATTCTGTGTTATGTATGAACTCAAAGACAAAATATCTGCATTATCTTAAATAAACTAGGTAAAATGTATTTCAAAAAGTTTCTTGAGTCAAAAAGTAGCAAATCATTGTATGTATTTCCATATTTGTATAGTTTCATTATATTCTCGTTCTAAGTTACTCTTAAGCCTCTTTCATATTTAAAAAATGAACTACACACCTATCATGCAAAATGTAAAGAAGTATGTTCAGCTAGTTCAAATTAGATATACAGTAAAAATACACTTCCAAAGAAATATCATTTCCATTTTTGTTCATGTTTTTTAACAGAATTCCAGACTAATACATCAAATGTGGAACTGTACAAGAATGTGAAGAAACATTAGGATTGCAGTAGTAAAAAAATGTACAGCATTCAAAACCAACAAGCTCTAAACAACCAAACAATACCACAGGATTGAAACAATCATGGGGACAACATAGGCCATTGGAGCCAGAGTGAATCCTAATGCACCTACATAAAGACCCTACATAGAATATTGTCTCTTATTTATATGCAAAATCCCTGATTTGATTAAACCAGACAATTTCTCTAATTGTCTCGTATAGGTTGCAGAGAAGATTAACACAAGAATTTCCCCCTCCATGGACGCCAGCTGTCTGAAAAGGCAATATTGAGAATTGATCTGAAAGGTACTTCCATCCACGTGGATTCAGGTGGTGGAACACAAGACCACAAATTACAGCAGTGCAGTTGGAAAGAACCACTGGAGTTGTTTTCCGCTACATTTGCCGTCACACCTCGGAATTCAGGAGTCAGCTTCGTCAAACTGTTTACAGGTTAATACACAGGGGTTTAATTACGGGCTGTAACCATTTAACAGCGGACCAAAATTGCCTTTTAAATCAAGAAAAGATCCAGCTAAGCACGTAAAAAAAAATACTCCAAGGTGAGTGACAATGAACAAAATGTTACAAAGAGCAGAATCTCCGTGTCAGAGCAGCTTTGAAAGGCAGGTCTGTGCTCTGTTACTGTCCAGCAACCAGCACAATGTCCTTGTTAGACACTTGGATTACGAGGGAAAATGTCCTGGACAAACCTGTAACAGTTATTAATTCAGCCCAAATTATCGTTTTTAGTGTCTCATCCCTGTGCACAAACTCAAAGGGCTCTGCCAGCCCCTTGGCTTTGGTGACCAGACCTTAATCCCTCCCACAGATCTCAGCTAGTTTTCATCTTTTGAGGACTACCTTGCTTTTCCCGTAGCTCACCTGTGGGGTTTTTTAAGCTGAAGTGTAAAAAAGGTTAATAAATGACCTAATTATGTCAGCGATTCTATCCCACAGTCCTTATGCTCTGAAATCTCTCCCTGATCTCGACAGGAATTTGGCTTGCAAAAGAATGGCAAATTTTCAGCTCAGAAAGTGGAATAAATGTGGCGCTTTTAAAACCAAAACATTGTTAGCAGAGAGTCCAGCCTGCAAAATCATCTTCAATGCCCTGAGAAGGGCAAAGAACACGAATCTTGGCACCTCTCTTGCTGTTTGTTCGGAATAATCTTTTAGTAATTCTGATCCAATGGGAACGAGGGATTAGTTTTAGAGAGCTGGCCACATACACCCAACATCTGACTGAAATAACTGATTGGAACAGGTTTGAAAAGGAACAGCCATCTGCATCTTATGTAGCACTCCAAACCTCCCAACCTACTGGGCAAACAGCGCAGTGTAGACTCGTTCTTACACAGGTTTAAACTTTGCTGAGGTATTTCTTTAATTACAGAAAAGCATCTTTAAAAACAAGAGGGGAAAAAACTCAAAATATGAGTTATATTCTGCAGAGATTTTTGGGGAGAAGGAATTCAATCGTACTGAAAGGTCCATAACGATTAAAGGAATAACCACTTTTATTAGTGCCCATGTTCTTCCTTGGCTTTTTATTCCTTCAAAGCATTACAAAAAATGTAAGGCTGTGACTTCATAAAACATAATTTTGCCTCGACTTTGCCCACCAATGTTGTTAATTGACCTGAAATACTTCTGCCTTTTTCCCAGGGAAAGCATTTCCCAGTGCCCGGGTTCGGGAAGGGCAGGAGGACCTGGTGACACGGGATAAGCCCCCCCTGCTTTCTCACACTGGCTGAAGTCAGGCTTGTTCCACACAGCAAAATTAAGGATAGTTCTTCTGTTTGAATTTTAACATTATCTGATAACTTCTACCTGCAACTAACATTTATTTCTCTACGATGAAGACACCTAGACTGTTGCACAAGCTGGAGTTCTGGACATATATACTTCAGGAACGGGAGGAATGTGTACATCATATTTAGGGTTTTTCCTAGGCAGAGACTGTGTTTGGAGTGCAGTTTTCTAACCCTTTTACACCCACTCAGCCTACCTCGACTGTGACACTAATGTTAAATGTAACTGCAGCCATTACCAAGTAGTTTCCATAAGTGGTTTTATTACTGATTAGATTTTACAAATTCTGGTATTTGAACAGACTTCGACCTTAAAATTCTAAAACAACAAGGCAACCAATGAAAGGCTTAGGACTATCCAAAGTAACAAACTCTTTAACATTTTTGCCCTGGTCATAAATATACAGAGAGAAAAAGAGAGAAGTGGACATGGAATCCAAAGAATGTAGATAAAACAGTGTATAAGGCACATGGCAGTCTTTGAAAATACAGAAGCTTTAGCCAACTTAAATTAATTGCTGTTTCCCTTGCTCAGTCCACAAAACTGTACAGTTACACAAATGTTGTGTTGCAATAGATCTTCCAAGTTATTCTTCAGTCCGTACTCCGTAATACCAGAACACTACATTTCCTTCTGTTGTTTTAGGAGAGATCCTAATTGTGGTTAGTCAGTTGCTCAAAGCCTCTATTAAAATACACTTGGAATTTCAGCTAAGAATAATTTCTTTTTTAAAGAAATTATTAAGAAAGAGTCATCAGAAAAGATTTGTAAGAGTTGTCTGTGAAGGACTCCGAGATTCGTGAACCTCAAGGCTCCCGGGCACTGATGTCAGGACAGACGTCACAGTAGGCATAGTGGGGTTAGTCAAGTCCGTTAAAGTCGTGGGAGTGCTGGATGGACTCATGGAGGCATTGGATATTTCTGAGGCAGGGCCTGACGGGGTCCCTGCTTGCAGTGTGGAGTCTGAAGTCTTATCCACCCCTGTGTTTTCTTGACGTAAGAGGTTCCGTCTGAATTTGGCTCGAGCATTTTGAAACCAAACCTGGAACAGTTCAATATAACAGGGTAGCATTTAAAGAGCTGCAGAGTTTCGAAAAGCAAAAGCACATTCACAAATTCATCAATGCTGGAATTGGGAAAGATGTTTTTACTGGTAACATGTTAGAAGAGTCATGAGAAGCTGCCTCTGCCTGCAAAGGATTCCTGCTTCCCTCTCCTGCCATCCCTGGAAACCATCTGCCCGGGACAGGAGGGACTGAGCACAGGGGTGGGAGTCTGTGCTGGCTGTGTGAAAGGGTGCTCAGACAGGAGCCAGCCTGCAGAGCCCTGTTGGCCTCAGTCCCACCTGTGTGGCTGAGGAGACAACAAGCACCTGATGGGTATCAAACCACGAGCTTGGGCCCCCTCGCATCTCACGTCCATCTCCCACCGTCATCCCACGGCTCTGCCCTCCTGCTCTCCCAGCAGCTTCCTCATGCCTCAGTGTCTGCTGTCACCCCTTTTTCTAAGAGGACTGGCCCTCTTCCTCACTCTTCTCTTACTCTTCTTTCTCAAATGCTTCAGCTCCCTTCGCCTGTGCTGGTTTCCCTTCTCAAATGTTTTCAGTACTGGAATAATGTTGGGAAAAGAGGCTTGAATGGTATCAAAGACCCACATTGCATCAGAAGCTGTCATTACAGTAGGAATTACATCCACACTGAGATTTTTTTCCAAGGTTTCTACTTCTTGCATTCTTTGATTATTATCTGAGTGAAGGACAAAGCTACGACTTCATCTTTCTCAGTTAAGCTCCAGTGCTTCGGTCCAATAACGCTTTCCACTGTCTGCAAGAGTTCTTAGAGAGAAAATATTTCTGACCTTTTTTGAAAACAGATAAAATAAAACTGTGACACTTGCTGAAACCAAGGCACAGCATAGGACTGGGACTAAACCTGAAAGTATCATTAACTACCCTGTGTTCCACATGGTATTTGTTGACACCAGGTGATGTTTCTGCTACAGACTGGGTGCAATGTCACTGTGCTGATTTACCCCAGGCCTCTGTCGCTGTTACATTCTTTGCCACGGACTCGGTGCTGATCCCACTGTCCTCACACTGACCTGCTCTGGTTGGGACTGAGCCTTTCCATCCCAAATGCCAGGGGCCTCATCACCTCTGCACCCCTCGGAGACGGGACGGGCTGAGTGAGGGTCTGCACAGCTGGACAGGATCTGCACTGGTTCCTCTGTGGCCTGCACAGGGAGCCTCAGTGTGTGGGCCCCTGAGGACACACAGCCCTGCAGAG